>CABHPR010146149.1:0-16848 GCA_902168415.1 Peromyscus melanophrys
GTGTGTGTGTGTGTGTGTGTGTGTGTGTGTGTGTGTGTGTGTAGGTCAGAGGACAAGTTTTTTGAGTTGGTTCTCTTTCCACTACATGGGTTCTGGGGGTTGGACTCAGATTGTCAGGCTTGGCCGACAAGGGCCTTCACCCACTAAACCATCTTGCCAGCCCAAGTTGGAGTTTATTATAGAGAGATTTAAAAGTAGGTTTCAGTGTGGACATGGTGGGGGACGCTTAGGTAAAAAACAGCGTGCAGCTGAGCGCAGGCAGGGCTACTCCAGAGAGAACTGTGCCTTTGTCTTAAAAGCCACCCATGGGATTGTGTAGGCTTCAAAGTACGCTGTCCAAAAGGTCTCCGAGCACTGTTTCCTTTTCCTGTAGTAAATGAGGTTATAGTGTAGTTTGTAAGAATCTCAGAATGACAGGAAAGGTCAGCAGAGTCAAAGGGGCCCTCAACACACTGGGTCACAGGAGTCAAGACGCATAGTTTGACTGTGGACAAGGTTCACAATCTTAATGGGCAAGGAGTAAAGTTAAGTTCGGAGGTCACATAAGCTTAACCTTAGGCATGGTTCATTGTTGTGTTAACACTGAGATAAAATATCTCCAAATAAAAAGAGTATCGTCTCCCTAGAGACCATCTCCACCGGAAGCTGTGTTAGCTGTGCAGAAATCTTTGTCTCCTGGCTGCTGCCAGTAGACTTCAGCTAGATTAGGGGTGAGGGGCCACCTTTTCCTTCCTCTGGCCCCTTAATTATCCCTCCCAAACCCGCCTCATTTCACATGCTGGCCAACACAGATTCCCAGGGAATCTGGGGCACCAAAATCCTTCATGTGCTCACCAAATGCCTCTGTGGTGTGGAGAGTTCTGGGCAGGCAGACCCCAGGTTGCCAGAAGAAGCTGTCCAGTTGTCCACCGGGGGTGGGGTAGGGTAGGGGTTAGGCAGTCCTGATTGGTCTGATGTGGCATGTGATCCTTTTTGCTAGTACCAGGGCTTCTGTTGGTGTCTTTACCTCCACGCCCTGGAGCAACACCACCTCCCACCCACAGGGACCCAGGCTGGGGCCCTGCAAGCGGCTTGAATCTCTCACCAGCGGCAGCTCAGATGCTGGGCATGGTTTTATGATATATTGCACGGGGGACATTTCTGCGGCTAGTCCTCGGGCTGCCAGAGCTGGGAGGGGCTTGGTTCTGAGTGGAGCTGAGGCCCTGGGATAGGAGGGGGTAGGCGCATTTTCCACAATGAGGTATAATGCCCAGTGGACTGACCTCCAGCATCCCCGAGGGTCAGTGAGGGCCGACAAACGGCACAAGATAGCCAATGGACTGTCATAACAAGGGCTGTGGAACTGAGTGTGCATAGGCGGTCTCCATAGGCCGTCTCTGTATGCCGCCTCAAAGGGATAGAGACAGGCCAAAGGGTTTTGAGTCCGAAAGACACGTGGTGCCGACACCACAACCAAGAGATGAGCAAATCCTCAGTTGTGGGAAAATGACCAAAAGGGAGACTTACTGAAGTGGGGGGAGGGAGCGGTGCTTACCAATTATGCTGGTGTTAGATGAAGTGAGTGTTGAAGGGCTCCTAGTGTGTCTCAGACTGCTGGCAGGCAGGAGAAATGAGCCAGGAGGACCTCTGCCCAGTCACTAGCACCAATGTTACGATATGTTGCCCAGGGGACCCCGAGGGTATTCTGCATATGCTGGGAAATATGCCGGCATGCTGGGCAGATGCAGTGGCGGGCTGGCAGGTGACCCACGCCATGCGGGCCTGGCGACAGGGTGGCGGGTGGACATTTATAACCCAGACGCTGCATCCACGCAGAAATGGTTTATTATAATAGAGACAGGAAGAGAAGATGGGAAGGAGGGAGAGAAGAGAGGAAAAGAGAGAGAGAGGGGTCGAAGGTACACATCTGGTAGGAGGAAAAGTGCCAGAGAGAGAGGAGGGGGAGGGCCCTTTCCTCCAAATGAAGCTTTTTTTTTTTTTTTAAGATTTATTTATTTATTATGTATTACAGTGTTCTGCCTGCATGCATCCCTTCAGGCCAAAAGAGAGAGCCAGATCTCATTACAGATGGTTGTGAGCCACCATGTGGTTGCTGGGAATTGAACTCAGGACCTCTGGAAGAACAGCCAGTGCTCTTAACCTCTGAGTCATCTCTCCAGCCCCCCCTTTTTTTCGAGACAGGATTTCTCTGTGTAGTTTTTGGTGCCTGTCCTGGATTTCTCTCTGTAGACCAGGCTGGCCTCGAACTCACCAAGGGATGAGTCAGAATACTAACATTGGTTTCCAAGGGATGGGTTAGAATATTAACACATGGGGTCAGCATATTCTCATTGTGAGGCTCATCAAAGGCTTTGTTTTATTTTATCTTTTTTGGGTTTTTGAGACAGGGTTTCTCTGTGTAGGTCTGGCTGTCCTGGAACTCACTCTGTAGACCAGGTTGGCTTGGACCTCATAGAGATCTGCCTACCTCTGCCTTCTGAGTGCTAGGATTAAAGACATGCACCACCACTGCCTGACTATCTTATTTTACTTTAGTTAATTTATTTTCATTCCTGCAAAAGACCAGGGAGTAAATGTTTTAGACTTGTGGATCTCAGTATATGATACTCAGTTCCGTCAGTATGGTCAAAGGCAGCAATACACTACAGAAATGAATGTGGTCCTTTTTCGGTTGAACCTCCAGCTCGCCTCTGCATGATCCAGAAAACCCCATTCCTGTCTCTCTAAACCCTACCCACTAGCAAAGGGAAGGCACCGAAAAACCCAGTTCTGGGTTCTTGGAATATTCAGGCTTCTTCTCCTGAAGTTGCCAGCTGCCCATGTCCCCGCCTAAAGCATTCAGCTTTTGACCATACTTGGCCACAAACCCAACTTGTGGAGGACACGTCATCACCCCTTGCCTACAACCTATATAACTTCCCTGTTATAGTTCAGGCATGCAGCTTCTCTGGCCTTGATCTCTAGGACTGGAGAACCCACCTGGGAGTTGCTTTGCTCGAATAAACCTGTTGTTATACTTTTTCAGCCTTTCCAATCAAACTTCACAAGCACTCAATGTTTATGATTTTTTTTACATGTATTGAAATAGTCTTCATTTTGATATTTCTCAGTCCTTCTGAAACAGAAGCATCATTCTTGACTTGCTGTTGGGCTCCTGGCTATCAGCATCATGACCCTTTCCCTGCCATCATGCATCTCTCAGATACAGGCCATTCCCAAGCCACAGTAGCAAGGAACAAGTTCAGGAACTGTTATGTTACAGTAATCTTGATCAAGGCTCTGAGGAGGCCCATTAGAGACAGAGATTTCTCTGGCTTGGGTCGAGGTCTTTATTCCAAGCTTTCCAAATATAAAAGACTTAGTCCAGTTGGACAGGTCAATTACCTGGCTAAGGGACTGCCTCTCAGGGGGCCGGGGCTACCTGTAGGAAGACAGACATATCTCAAGTCATGATAAAGAGCTGAAGGAAGAATTGTCCCTTTAATGAGATAAAGTACATTTTCTTCCAGAATTCCTGCTCATAAGAGCAGTTTCTTTCAGAATCACGGTCATACAGCTTCTTAAGTTGGCCTATTTTTCTGAACTACTCAGAAGAGCATAACTTTTCCTTTTCTTTATTCTTTTCTAAACATGTTTTCCTGACACCTTGGACTTCCCTCTTTCTTCGAAGCTCTGATCCCTTCCATGTAGCTCTTATCTCCCATGTACTTGACTTCCAGGCTGGCTTAACTCAAACAGAATGACATTTCCCCTTCTCTTCTCCATTTTCCCCCTCCAGGAAGCTAACTAGATTTACGTCTTCCTGACCTGGCGTTTCTTTAACATTGTCCTTGAGCTTCTGTTTGAGTCTGATTTTAAATTCTTTTACTGATGAAAAACCCCAAGAGGGAACTCCGATTTCCCTGGTATCATGCAATCTCTACATCTTATCTTCTAGATAGGTTTACTGGAGGAGTGCCCCAACTGCCATACCCAACAACCCACCCAGTACAAAACTCTAGTCACTTCCCCAGTTCCCTAAGTAGCAGTAAAGGTCACCTCTTCAGAGAAGGGAGGGACTAGGGCAGCAGGTAGGAGCAAGACGTTGGTTTAAGGATAGAGTCTTGACTCATGGTCTTGCTCATAAACCAAAAATGTCTTTGTTGCAATCCTGGCTGGCAGCCAGAAATACAAAACAGTGTTTGAGGGCTCTGATCCCTGTTCTGTCTCCTAAACGATTTGGGGGTTCCTTCTTCAGCAGGTGGGGGATGAGAACGGAGACAGAAACTGTTCAGGGCAGGCAGGGATGCTAAGGCAGTAGCTCTGAGAAAGACCTTGCTGGATGCCGGAAATGCCAGCAGGCTCTGGTTCCTGTTTGTTATCTCCTAAATGAGAACCTCTGCCCAAGAGCTCCAAGTGAGGACAGACACCTGGACACGCGATTGGGCCAGCTGGATCAATCAGCTCCTGCCCCTCCCTTACCTCACCCCAGCTCTTTTGTCTTTAGAAATGCCCCAGACTAGCAGCTCAACCGGGCTCTATTTCCTGACATCCCTCCTCCTCCTACACAGGAGCTCTGCCGCCACCTTAAATACCCACCCATGATTCTACAAAAAAAATCTCTCTCTCTCATCCCTTGCCCTTTCTAGCTGATAGTAAATTTAAAAAATTTCTTTCTTAAAAAAATTCTTTATTAAAAACATTTACTTATTTAATTGCTTATTTTGTGCACATGTATGCATGAGTACAGGTACATGTGTGCCTCTCTGTGCATGTGGAGTTCTGAGAACAACACTGGGCAGTCAATTCTCACCTTCCACCTTGTTGAGGCAGCTGTGCATTCCAGGCTAGTTGGCCCAAGAACTTCTGGGTGCTTCTTTTGTCTCTGCCACCTGCTTTTTTTCTTTTTTTCGAGACAGGGTTCCTCTGTGTAGTTTTGGTGCCTGTCCTGGAACTCGCTCTGTAGACCAGGCTGGCCTCGAACTCACAGAGATCCACCTGGCTCTGCCTCCCGAGGGCTGGGATTAAAGGCGTGCATCACCACCGCCCGGCGGGCCTTTACCTCTTAAGCCATCGCCCCGGCCCCTGATAGTAATTTTTCCAACAACTGTGAACAACTGGATTAAGAACAACCCTTCTGTTCAGTTTTCTGGCTAAAACGCAGTTCATGAAGGGTTAAAGTTTGTTATTAATTGCAAGCTGGCATACTCTTGTTTAGGTGTTTGGAACTGTTTGCCTCTGCTAGGTCTTTATTTCATAAAAAGACATTGATCCATTGAAAATTCTCTTTCCAAAGAACTTCATGGCCATTTTCTCAAAATCTAATTTAGAGCCTTTGGGGCCCTTGCCCAGTCCCCTCCAGATCCCTTTCTTCCCATGTCCACATCTCTTTGCACACGCCCCTTTCATTTCCCTAACTAGCTGTTTGAATAATTAAATCTCTGCTCCTTTGAAGGTTCTGAACCCTCATCAACATGCTGATCACCCCGCAGCCCTTCTGTGGCTTCTCCTATTTCCTTCCAAGATGAAGTGCCCAGACTAGAATGGCAGTCAAGGTCAGGTGTGTGCATTTGTATTACACACCATCTCAACATCGCCGTGGCATTGGCCCCTTAATTCAGACTAATAATACATCATTCTCCTCCCTGACCTCCAGCAGTCCTAGCTGCCCTCCTTAGTGTTCATCCCTGATGGTTTCAAGATCTTGTCTTTAAGAAGTTATGACTAATTCAGGGTCCATCAGCCATCATAAATACTTTAAATTGCTCTTCCGAGTGTGAACTGTCTCCCATGGGGTCGCTCCATTTACCAAGTGTCCCTGGTTGTATGTGTCCCAGACCAGTCCTTGTCTCTGCCCTTAGTAACTGTTTTCCTGGCTCACATTGGTTTGGTCTGAAGAAATGGAACTTTTATTTGGGGATGAGCCAATGCATGAGGGGGATTGCATTATGGTCAGATTTCTGTTTGTTTGTTTTTGTTTTTCCCATTGAAACTTTTTTGGGAGGGCTGCTGAGTGCCCACATAGAGCCTGGCATCTTACTTAGTGGTGTAGCTTCTGGTAAGAGAAAGCCTAGATTGTCCTTTACCTGAGACTCTCCCCATCTGTTTTTTATTGAATTTTAAAATTTACCCGTGGAGAACTTCCGAGACAAAAGTCTGCCCCATTGACAAGACTGTACACTCCTCCAGCTTCCTCTACTAGGTTATTTATTTATATGTTTATGCATATATTTATGTGTGTGTGTGTGTGTGTGTGTGTGTGTGTGTGTGTGTGTGTGTGGTGTACATGTGTGTATGTGCCTGTGGGTGTTCCTGTGGGGGACACTTCGTGTTCTGTTCTACTAATGCCCTTGAGACAGGGTCTCGAGATGAACTAGAAGCTAGTCAGATAACCAACAAGCCCTAGTAATCCCTTTGTCTCTGGCCCTCATCTCTCGGATTACAGGTGCATGTGCAGCCATGGCCAGCTTTTTATGTGGGTTCTGGGATTTGAACTCAGGTCCTCATGATTGTGCAGCAAACACTATCAACCACTGAGCCATCTCCATAGACCTTTATTGACAATTAGAGGGAAAAAACCCCTTAATTTTTAAATTAGCCATATAAAGCAATAGGTTATCTTATGGCGTTTTTATACATTCTTAGTTTCATTGATTTCTGCCCCCTTTGCCTTCACGTTCACTGGTGATTTTAAAATATTTAAATATATGTATTAAGTTGGTATAGTCTATGTCCTGGCTAGCTATGTCAACCTGCTGCAAACTAGAGTCATTGGAGAGGAGGGAATCTAGATGGAGGAAAATGCCTCCATGAGCTGGGGCTGTAGGTAAACATCTGTGCCATCTTCTTAATTGGTGTTCAATGGAAGGGGGCCCAGCCCACTGTGGGTGGGACCACCCTAGGCTGGGTTTAAAAACAAAGCCAGCGGAGCAAGCTGAGGGGAGCAAGCCTGTAAGTATCGCCTCTGCATCAGCTCCTGCCTGCAGATTCCTGCTCTGTTTGAGTTCCTGTCCTGCCTTTCATCAGTGATGGACTGTGATTTGGAATAGTGGGTGACATAAACCCTTTCCTCCCCAGCTTGCTTTTGGTCATGGTGTTTCATCACAGTAACCTAAACTAGGACAGTCTAAATATGGATTATAGTACTATATCAGTGACAAATTTCCTGACAGGTCAGGGACAAGTCATGATGAGGCATCTGTGCTGGCTAGTTTTCACTGTCCACTTGTCTGAATATGGACTTACCTAGGGGATTGGCAGGGTACAGCAGTGTGTTGTCTGTGAGGATGTTTCCAGAGAGGGTTAGGCATGCAGGGAAGACCCGCCTGCATGTGGGTGGCACCATCCCATGGGTTGGGGGCCTGGGCAGGATAAAGGTGGAGAAAGGAGAAAAGAAGGATTTCCTGCTTCCTAGCTGCCGGGATCTGAATGACTCTCAGCTCCGACCTGCTCCTTGCCACGATGAACTGAGCCCTCTGAACTGTGAGCCCAAATCCATCTTGTGTGTGTGTTGCTGTTTCACCTTGCCTGCCCAAGGCAACTGATTGATCTAATTAAAAAGCTGAACGGCCAATAGCTAGGAAGAAGAGGGATAGGTGGGGCTGATGGGCAGAGAGAATAATTAGGAGAGAATGAGAGGAAAGAATGAGAGAAGAGACTAGGGAGAAAGAGAGGGAGGTGCCCAGGGCCAGCCAGCTAGGCAGCCACCAGTCAGCCAGACATGGAGTAAGACATACAGAAGGAAAGAAAGGTAAAAAAGGCCTAAGGCAAAACATAGATGAAAAGAAACAGGTTAAGTTATGAGAGCCATCAAGAAACAAGCCTAAGCTAAGTCCGAGCATTCATAACTAATAAGATTTGGGAGCTGTTTGGTGGCCCCAAAGAAAGCCTGTCACATGCCACAGTTGATCATCAGCTGCCTGGCTCTGCCTTCCCTATGGTACACCTTTGTGTGTTCTTGGGTTCAATCACCCACTTGTGTCAATGAATGCCTCTGTCTGATTCCCTGCTCCCACTGTGATGCTCTACCGCAGTCAGGAAGTCATCAGACGAGAGGGCCAGTCACGATGACAGGGGCAGGAGGCAGAAGAGGCAGAGGCTGTTGTCCCCTCGCTCTAGGAGCAGCAGTCTGACGGAGGGCAGCAGTCTGACGGAGGGCAGCAGTCTGACGGAGGGCAGCAGTCTGATGGAGGGCAGCAGTCTGATGGAGGGCAGCAGTCTGACGGAGGTCAGCAGTCTGACGGAGGTCAGCAGTCTGACGGAGGTCAGCAGTCTGATGGAGGTCAGCAGTCTGATGGAGGTCAGCAGTCTGATGGAGGTCAGCAAACAGAATTACAGAAGCCATGAAGAAGTACGGCTGCAGAAGGTCTAACCCATTGGGGGACCCAGGGAGCCCTTTCCTAGGAGAAGTGGGGTTTTGATCAAAAATTTCTGGTTTGGTGGGGCAGAGGTGCTGATAAAAAAATTCTGGTTTGGTGGGGCAGAGGTGCACCATGATGAGGGGCCATCATATGCGAGGGATGCTGGAGGCAGTGAGGGAACCAGCTGGCTGGAGGGGGTGGAGGTAGGGTGTGGGAGAGGCAGGCAGTGTCTTGTGACTCATTTTAGTAATGTTTTTCTTCCTTCTGGGAACCATTGGATGGAGTAGGCAGTAATGTCACGATGAGATTTGCACTTAAAAAAAAAGTCCTCTAGCTGTAATATAAAAAATAAGTAGATAGATAAATAATTGCAAATGGCAACATGGTGATGGGAAAGAAGTCAGGAGGCTGTTGCAACACCCGGCAAGCAGTGATGCCCCATGGGCCAGATGGTGGCTGTATTGAGAGAGAGCTGGTTAGATTGTAGAGATAGGTAGGTTGCAAGCATGGTAGCACTGGGTGATTAATTGGACTGTCCTATTCTGACATTCTTTTATAGAAAAAAAATTTTCTATTTTTCCTTTGGGTTTGTAGCTTCATTAGAAAAATATAGTTTTCTCCTTTTGCCCCCAAAGCACTTCAGATATTTCCATTTACATGACATTGACTAATTGTCTTGCCTGTGTATGCCTGAGATGAACATTCCTCTCAAGAAGAGCGTGAGTTATCTCCTTCAATAAGATCATGCTCATTAGGAACTGCGACCTGCCTATCACATTCTGAAAGCTTGAGCGGTGGAAGGTGGGATTTAATGCGGCTTTTAAACAATCTATCCCACTTTTTGGAGTCACTTTAGACAATAGGATTTTTCCTGGAAGATATGAATTTTGACGGGGAAGAGGCCAGACAACGAAGCAGTCTCAATACTGACAAATAAATGCCGTTGTACTTTTCCATGCCAAGGATGATTTACAATTACAGCGGTACACGGTTCTCTTTGATTTATGGCATCCTGTTAGCCATGGAATTACTTAGCAAAATCAGTTTGCTTGATGTAAGTCTTTTTTTTTTTTTCCTTACATAGAAAAAAAAATTTGGCCTGAAGAAAAGATGACATTAATTTAGGAATAGTGGAGTTATCATTGAGTTATCAAAATAAATCTGAAGACATAAGTCAATTCTACTGCATGGAGAATGGTAAATCAATAAGTCTGGAAAGACTCCATTGATTCTGTGACTGTCACTCAACCCTTCTGCATGAGGTCCCTCAGCCATATGTTTAATTGAAATGATAGTGTAGATAAGTTCGGGTAGGTGTGGGCATTCTGACTTTGATAGGGATAGCTCAAGGTAAGTGGGATGATATAGCTCTGTTGTTCTTCTGTGAGTTCAGGAGCGGGGACTTTAGGTCCGTTTCCTGTCTCCTGGAACTCTAGAGAGAGGCAGGCCCAACTGTTGCAAGCTACAACTTTGATATAAAATTTGTATTTTAAAGATGTTAATAGCATCTGCCTTTCTCTCCCTCTCTTCCTGCACAGGTGTGCCATGAAGTGATGGTATGTGTGTGTGTGTGTGTGTGTGTGTGTGTGTGTGTGTGTGTGTGAAGACTGTGGGAGTCAGTTCTCCCTTTTCACCATGTGGGTCTCAAGGATCGAACTTGGGTTGGTGGAAAGTGCTTCTATCTGCTGAGCCATCTTGCCAGCCCATCAGTTATTACTTTCAAATGTAACTTACAAAATACTATCTGGGTAAAGGAGCATTAAGGAGACACTGAAAAAATCACTTACAGTGAACACCACCCACTCATTGGGTAGCTATTGCACTGAGCGGTAGTAGATTTTTTTTGTGACATCTCTTTCACTTCAAGAATTGTGAAGGGTGCGTGTGTGTGTGTGTGTGTGTGTGTGTGTGTGTGTGCAAATCTGTTATCTCAATGTCCCCTTCGTCGTGTTTCACTGTGTACTTAACTTTACAAAGTTGCAACCAAAACTGTATCTGTTAGCTTTCACTGTGTAACAAATAGCCCCAAATGTAGTGCCTAAAACAAGAGCTATTTGTTTTTTTAAAACAGAATTACATTTATTTATTTTATTTGTGTGTGTGTGTGTGTCCTGTGTGTATGTGGCTATATTTTTGATGTTGCTGTTGTTGAGACAAGTCTTACTATGTAATTCAGGCTGGCCTCTAACTTGCTATCCTCCTGCTTCAGCTCCATTGTGCCTGGCTTATACATTGCCTTAGTTAGGGTTTCTATTGCTGCAATGAAACACCATGACCAAAAAGCAAGTTGGGGAGCAAAGGATTTCTTTGGCTTACACTTCAGCATTGCTGTTCATTATCAAAGAAGTCAGGACAGGAACCCAAACAGAGCAGGATCCCAGAGTTATGAGTTGATGCAGGCCATGGAGGGGTGCTGCTTACTGGCTGGCTCCACATGGTTTGCTCAATCTGCTTTCCTATAGAATCCAGGACCAACAGCCCAGGGATGGCACCACCCACCATGGGCTGGGCCCTTACCTATTGATCACTAAATGAGAAGAAGTCTTACATATGGTTCTCAAGGAGGCATTTCCTCAACTGAGGCTCGTTCCTCTGATTACTCTAGCTTGTGTCAAGTTGAAACACAAAACCACCCAGGACATACATGCTATTTTTATTTTATTTTTTATTTTTTGGTTTTTCAAGACAGGGTTTCTCGGTGTAGTTTTGGTGCCTGTCTTGGATCTCGCTCTGTAGACCAGGCTGGCCTCGAACTCACAGAGATCCACCTGGCTCTGCCTCCCGAGTGCTGGGATTAAAGGCGTACACCACTGCCGCCCAGCCATACATTCTATTTTTAAAGGTGATATATTGAGTATTTATCATGTATTAATTTTAATCCATTGACAATGTCCACATAGCTACACTCAGTTGTTAACTGCAACCATATACAAGCACAGGGTAAAAATCAACAAAGCATTGTCTGGGAAGCTACTAACTGTAAAATGGTATTTACAACATAATATTGTCTAATTTGCTATTACCCACAGTCCCCAAATTTTATAGTAAACTTACATGTGCGGCATATTTCCATGCACACACTCTTCTTTCCAGATAGCATGCTGGCACATTCCCTGTATTCTCCTATTCATCTTGTGGATGAAGCAGGGGCTTTCCCTCCACAATCTGCATGCTCTGCAACACCGTTGTTCTTTTTGTCCTTGGCTGTTGTTAGTTACAGAGAGCCCTAGGATCACATTTGGCCAGCAGGAGATGTTCAAAGGAAAAGGCACCACTCTCCTACAGTCTGAGGCCGTTCACAGGAGAAGTCACAGCAGCAGCTGGGGACAGGGTTAGGGCTTCCTGGATCTTGTCACTGTACCTGACAGAAACCAGGGAGGCAAGATATATTTTGGCTCAGGGTTTGGGGATACTCTGCATCCCGGTAGGGAAAGGATGGCATGACATCTGGTAGGCAGTAAGGAAGCAGGGAGCCCTGGCAAAACCAGGATAGAGTATCAGTAATAAGGCCCACTCTCTGGTGGCCCTGCTGCAAAGGCCCACCTCCAGAAGGTTCCACAACCTTTCAAAACAAGCACCACCACCTGGGACCAAGTGTCCAAACCCATGATCCTGTGGGGGTATTTCATATTTGAACCATGGCAGATCCCTAGTAGCAAACGTCTTGTTCATCACTATAGAATATTTCCAAAATTTTGCATTTATATTGGCCAAAGCTGTAAGGACAGTCAGCGTTATCATCTGTAGAGCACACCTGCTCTCATTAGCTGATGTCACTCTTTCAAAGGTTTCTCTGCTTTGGGCAGTTCTCGGGCAGCTGTGTGTGGGGGAAGGCTCTTTACCCAAGGCTTTTTTTTTTCAGTGCCCCGGGAGCTAGCTTATGCCCCTCAAGAGTACACTTGCCTGTGAGCCATGGTACCCAGGGTGTTTGCCGTTTCCTACCTTCTTTATTACACCCCATCTGCAGTGAATTCAGGGCAGGAAATGCAACCCCTGAAGGGATTATTAGCAGTTGGAGCGGAAAGAGTGATCCCACTTGTCCAAAGTAAGTGTGATGTAGTTATCTTCGAAACTGTTTCTCTTGCCAGGGATATGACTTCAGGGAAGAGGTGTGGCTCATACAGAGGGGCGAAAACAGCTGCTCCAGCTCTTTGGAAAGAGATTTGGAACAGTTCCCAAACGTTCTGGGTTTTTCTTACAGGGTTAAATTAAAACAACAACAAAACAAAACAAAACCCAACCACATGAAACCTAACGGCAACAAAATGGAAATCGAAAACAAACAGTGCCCCAAACCACAGTATAAAGGAAGAAAACCATTACCCAACTCATTTTTAATTTTTTCTTTGTATGTTTATTTGTTTGTTTTGGTTGTTGTGGGACACCTTCTAGTATGCAAGGTTTGCTCTAGAAATTTCTTCATGAAGTACGAATTAAGACAGGAGCTTGCGCTCAGCGGTAATAGTTCACGCCTGTTAGTGAAACTTCTGGGTCCACTCTGAAGCATATGCGGCCTTTGGAGTTTGGCTTTTATCCAGTTGAAATGGGTTGATTTTCAGAGCCGTGTGAGATCTCTCAGGCCAGAGAATGGCCTCTTGGGATTAAAGGCACTGATGTGTTTGCTGGCGATCAAACTATCATAGCTCCTACCCACTTTATGCACAGAAGCTTGGGTTGTCTACAATAACGTCCTTGGCATGCCATGAATCAAACAGTTCAAAAGTAAACAGAGGACAAGCGTGGTTTGGAGGACAACTTTAACATAAAAACAAAGCCCGGCTCCTTAGGATCAGCAGACGCGTCTCCAGGCTGCTGCTGCGGCGGAGCTTTATCTTACGCTTTCAGAGACAGCCAAACATGCATTTTTAAAACCAAGATTTGCTTTCCCCCCCTCCTCTTTAGTTATTGATTACCTCTGTGAAGGAGAGAATATTGACATGTGCAGAAGAGCGGAACGAGTTGCAATCGTTTTCGATGGAGTGTCTTTGGCAGGGCTCCGCGTTCAGATTTAAGTGGGAGCCACTGTGGGCTCTAAAATAGCTTCTATAACCAGTTTCATCACAGACCTAATCATCCCAAACACTATCCTCTGTAATTTGACTGAAAAGCAGCTCGACTGCCAGGGCTTCAGTTCTTGAAAAGGATTTAGCAGCCAGCCAGCTTACGCTTATTAGAGATGCCCAACACCGGCTCCTCGCCTCGCCCTCTACTCTAACCACTGCTAAATCAAGCCAGAAGCTTGAGTCAAGTCTGCGGGTGGGAGGGCTGGGAACAGATGCCTGGGGGAAAATGGTTTGAAAACGTATTAGACCAGGCCTTGCTTGTCCTGTAGAAGTTCTAGTCTCAGGCCTGAGGACTTGAGAAGAGTCCCCTAGTTCAGAAAAACAGATGGGCCAGAGTGGCAAGGGCCCAGCAGTAGCCCTGACCCTGCGACCTTCTCTTCACTGTGTGACCTTGAGCATTGTGACTCTTTGAGCTCTGACCTCGATGTGAAGCAGCTGTCTTTGCTTTTCACCCCCTTTCGCTGAGGAACCTCTCCATTTTTAAGACTTTGAAGACTTTGCTTATATTATGCTTTCTTAATTTTTAAACTTTGGGTTTTTAGAAAACATTAGGTTATTTAGTTACTATATTTGGGGATATCTTGGAAGGCCAGAGGCTATGAAATGCATTAATCTATATGTAATGAAAGTTCTGTTCTTCAGGTAGGCAAGTGGTATCACAAACCATCTTTTACTTTAATTATGTATATTATGGGGCTGGAGAGGTAGTTTGGTTTGTAGGGTGCTTACCGTGGAGCCCTGGGTTCCTTCCTCTGTACCCCATGAACTGGGTATATGAGCACATGCTTGTAAGCCCAGCACTTGGGAGATGGAGGCAGGAGGTTAAGGTCATTCTCTGCTAAGAGAGTCCAGCCTGGGATACAATGACACCCAGTCTCGAAAACAGAACTAAAATTGAGTATATTATAGCAGTAAAACAAAACAAACCAAAAAAACAAAGAAAAGAAAAAGCCACTCTCAAACTAGGCGTGTACATTTTACCCAGGTGCTGGCTGCCCCCTCTGCAAGGGCCTTGCCTAGGGTAAGGCTAGCGCTGGCTGGCTGTGGAGGTGGTGGTCTGCTTCCTCATTGTTCTCTGTTACATTGTCTCCCTTTCCTTCCCTGCCCATGCCCTGCTGCACAGACTCAGCCCCTCCCACCTCCCCCCCCCAAAACTCACCAGTGACATAGTCAGGGGAGTTGGTCTGCTCTGTTTGGAGGTCCTAGAGAGGGATCATGGTGGAGGACAGATTCAACATAAATGTTCTTAGAAAATCTCAACAAACCCACCACAGTAGGTGTCTAATCGTGGTGTCTAATTGTGGGGGAAGGTGACGGGATAGAACATTTAGTGGTTTCCTTTCCTCCCACACCCTTTCTTTTTATGGTGGTACTGGGTCAAACCTAGGGCCAGTACATCAAGGTCAAGTGTTTCACTTCCGAGATATCCCAGCCCTCCTCCTGATTTTAGGTCCTGGAGGAGTAAGCTTAAGTCAGAGAAAGAGAAGGCGCTCCTGGACAAGTAAAGTGTCGACAAGGAGCCCATTCTCTTGTTCCTGCTTTGCCCAGAGCTGGCCCTCTTAGCAGTAATCCCCTGTCCTAGGAAGACCTTTCAAACAGTGCCGCAAATCCAAGTCAGTTTGATGAGGCTGGAGTAAGCCCCGCCTTTCCCCCCTCTCCGTTACAGATCTGCCTTTAAAAGCTCTTTGGAGCGGTTAGCCAGCTAGTGACAGATAGAGAGGTTTAACCACTCTCAAGGCCCCTTGATTTTCATGGTGGGATAAAGAGACTCTAGTCCATCACTTATCTGATCCACCTTGACTTCAGAGCCTGTTGAAATTCCTTTTTGTTGTATCCCCCGGATCATAACGAAAAGGCAGATTAAGCTGATTACCGAGGTCCATCAACTTAGTGCTCTTAGTTAAATGACCCCCACCACGAACCCCAAAGCAGCTCTCAGCACTGTTCCCTGGCTGCTGCGATACACAATGACTTCATTTAATAACAGGCTGCTGTCAGCCTGTTAATCCTCAGTCAAGTTTAAGTAGGAGAATCCTCGTTAGCCGTGATTAGGCGACATGGATGGTTAACAAAATTTTCTCATGCCCTAGGATTCATTTTCATTAAGAATCTAAATTGATTTAAAAAAAAAAAAGACTTCTCCAAGAGCATCTGATTGACAGCGACTTTATGGGTTTTCATGATGAAGACTTGTTACAAGGAAACCGTTTTAATCATCCAGCTTGATTATACATTTGGGTGTGCATTAGGGCGCATTTCCTTTGTGGTTCCTGATCCTCCACGCTCCTTCCCTACCTTACTGTCTTGGGTCCTGCCAGTCAAACAGGATGGGCGTTCTTCACATATTTACCATCTTCTAAGGGGCGCAGTGTGTTCTCCAGAGGAGGGCAGCGTAAGGAACAGTTTACTTAAAAGTTTGAGGTGGAACCAGCTCTTGTCATTTCCTCGGGCTCTGGTCTGTTCTCACTTCACCTTGAACTCTTTCCCCCCACCTAACCCTCTGCAATTGCTGTTACTGTTTTTTTTCCCTCCGCCCTCCCCTCTTCTGCCCTCTCATCTCTTCCTCTCCCCTCCCCTTCCCTCCTCTTTCTTTTCTTTTCTTTCTTTCTTTTCTTTTCTTTTCTTTTCTTTTTTTTTTTTTTTGGTTTTTTGAGACAAGGTTTCTCTGTGTAGCTTTGCGCCTTTCCTGGAACTCACTTGGTAGCCCAGGCTCGCCTCGAACTCACAGAGATCCGCCTGGCTCTGCCTCCCGAGTGCTGGGATTAAAGGCGTGCGCCACCACCGCCCGGCCCCTCCTCTTTCTTTTCCTTTCCTATGTAGCCAAGGATGACTTTGAACTTCTGATTTTCTTGTCTCCAAATTCAGAGCTCTAGACTTACAGGCATGTGCCACCATGTGGATTGATGTGTATTAGGAATCCAGCCTAGGGCTTCATGCATGCTTTCAAAGTGCGCCACCAGCTGAGGTACATCTTCATCTCTCCTTTCCCCCTTGAACGCTGTGTTCACTTGAGTCCTCGAAGAAGCAGATGTCAGAACAGACTCAGACATGCAAGGATTTCATAGGAGGGATTCCTTCCTACGGGAGAGAAAGTGGGGGAAGTGAGCTGGAAAGGAGCCCCCAGTGGAGGAGGAAGCTGTGGGAGGTCTATGGCCTAGATTGTTGTATAGGCCTTGAAACTCCAAGGTCTCAAAGACAAAGCTGGTCACAGCGTGGGAGCTACCTGCTTCAACATCCTTGCTGCACACCTTGGTGATGGTGGTGCTGCTTCAGAAGGCAGCTGGGGGACTTGTGTAGAATGATGCAGACTGGAGGCAGAGGTCTGTCAGAGCCCCTCCCGTGGCTACCATTGAGTCAATGTTTAGGCTAAGCCAAATGCAACGGAAGAAAGAGAATACCCAAGAATTGCTTTAAAATAAATTTATCATTTATTATCAGTAAATGTC
>CABHPR010146150.1:14484-29061 GCA_902168415.1 Peromyscus melanophrys
CTGAGAAGCTGCCATATTGATTTCCAAAGTGGCTGTACAGGTTTGCACTCCCACCAACAGTGGAGAAGTG
The DNA here is from genome assembly GCA_902168415.1 of Peromyscus melanophrys. Classification (NCBI taxonomy): domain Eukaryota; kingdom Metazoa; phylum Chordata; class Mammalia; order Rodentia; family Cricetidae; genus Peromyscus; species Peromyscus melanophrys. The sequence continues at coordinate 14,555 of CABHPR010146150.1, forward strand.
TTCCCCTTGCTCCACATTCTCTCCAGCATGAGCTGTCACTGTGTTTTTGTTCTTAGCCATTCTGACAGGTGTAAGATGGAATCTGATAGTCATTTTGATTTACATTTCCTTGATGGCTAAGGATGATGACCAATTCTTTAAGTGTATTTCGGCCATTTGAGATTCTTCGGTTGAGAAATCTCTGTTTAGGTCTGTACTACATTTTTAAATTGGATTATTTGTTTTTTTTTTTTTGATGTCCAGTTTCTTGAGTTCATTATATGTTTTGTAAATCAGCCGTTTGTTGGATGTAGGGTATGTTTTATAATTGTAAAGGAGGAAAAAAAAAATAGAACAAGATGGTGTGATAAAGTAGCCTAGATGTGAGATTCTGAAGATAAGATTCCCTTCATTAGGATGATCAACAGAGACTCACTTGAGTTGACATGTGAAAAGTAAAAGTGAGTTTTACAATCAGTCAGCAGAAGGATGAACTCAGAATGAACTGCATATCCACAGGCCATTGTGGAGGATTGTTGTATTGGGGGACTGAAGACGAGAGCCAGTGTGGGCAGGGGAGGGTGGTATGGGATGAAGCTAAAGAGGCAGATAGGGGCTAGATTCTTGAGGATGGAATGCATGTGGAAAGGAGTTTCAGCTTTATTTCAAGAGCTGTCTGTTAGTGTGCTGTGCTCCTGTGTTCCTTTCAGCTGAATGCATCAGTATCCTCATGTGCACATTGCTTTGTATTATTAAAATTATGCAGTCTGTTGTTTCATGTAAAACAAGAATAATGAGTTTAAAAAAAGAGCTGTCTACTTGAAAACTAAAGATTGTTTGAATATTGAGTGCTCTACTGGAAAATTAAATTGAAAAAACAGAATTGGCTTTTTAAAAATTGTTTTTTTTTATAGTTATGGGTAAGTGAGCTAGAAAGATTGATGAAAGCCATAAAAATCTATGCATACTTTGTTCAGAGTGTTTTGTTAGTATCTTTATCTATTGTTCTCTTTTACATTATGTGAAACTCAAAATCATAGGGCATTTCATTCTGTTTATTATGAAAAACAGTATAGAAATTGTCTACAGACCTACATTCAAAGAAAAGGCTCTGGTTCTATCAAAAGATCAGGACTATGCATGTATATCAGGAGTAGAGCATTTACCTAAAATGTAGAAGACCCTGGGTTCAATTCTCAGCACTATGAAAAACAAAGATTAAAATATTAAGGTATTGTTGTTGAGTTTTTCATCACCAGCAAAATACCCAAAACAATTTGCTTACAAGGAGGAGAGATTCATTTTGGGTTTCAGAGTTTTCATGTGGCCATTTGGGCTTTTGCTGTCATGCCTTTGACGAGGCAGTACATTATGACTGTGGTCATGGTAATGCAAACTTACTTACCCAGTGGCAGCCAAGCAGCAAAAATGGAGAGAATGGGCTAGGGTCTCCATATCCTCTTCAAGTGTATTCTTCAGGGACCTAGTTTCCTCCTAGTGTTTTCTTCCCATCTCTTAATGGTTTTATGACCTTCCCAGTCTTGCCCCAGGCTAGCAACCAAGTGTGTGTGTGTGTGTGTGTGTGTGTGTGTGTGTGTGTGTGTGTGTGTGTGTGTGTGTGTCTGTGTGTGTCTGTGTGTGTGTGTGAGACCAGAGTACACTATAGCAAATATACATTTAAAAATATGTTTTTCCTAGAGTATTTTCAACTTTTGAAAATTTGAACCAACCCGTCGTCATTACTATTGGAAAGCTTGCTGTGATAGGTAGAAATATTAACTGTAAAGTTGGTTATATAAGCAATTACATGTTCATGGACAGGAGTTTTGTTTATGGGCAAGGTGCGAGGGTGATATCTATGATGAAATTGTTGACATCAAAAGAAATATATATTCATATTGATGCATCCCTGAAGAGTGAGACTATGTGAGAGATTTATACATGAATCTCAAGCCAGTTCAAGATGTAGAAACTGGAAGAACAAGGAACCACCTGAAGAAAAAAGAGGAGACACTGGTGAGGCAAAAGTACCAGTACACATGTGTATGAATGCATATGTGCATGCATGAGAGAGAGAGAGAGAGAGAGAGAGAGAGAGAGAGAGAGGGAGGGAGGGAGGGGGGAGGGAGGGGAGGGGGGGAGGGAGGGAGGGAGGGAGAGTGCGTGCGTGAGCGAGTATGCTAAGGAAGAAACATTATTTCAAAGAAAGTCTTTGCTGGGTTACATACTCCTGAGGAGTGGCTGTTGGGTTTGGCATCAGGAGACTGTTCTGGATGGGACCACATTTATGATGTAATGGATGAGAGATGGGCATGGCATGGGTTGGTCAGGGAGAAGAAGGGTCAGTGTAGTTCTTGAGAAGTTTTGTCACGGAGGTGAGAGAGAACATGAGTAAGAGTTGATACAATGCTCATTAATGTCTGAATCAACTGAGTTTTTTGAACTTAGTTTCTAGCTGTAGGGTTTCTAGATTTTAAAGTGTAATACTTTAAAGTGAGAAATACAGGTTTTTAGGAATAATCTACTCTTAGTGATTAGTATTTTTTTTCATCATTGCTATTTTTTTTTTTGTGACCTACATAGTAGAGACAATGACAGATTACTATTTAACTGCTGTATTGTATTTGTGTTGTTGTATTATGGTTTAATATAAAAATAGTAGTGAACACTTGGCCCTGCTGTCTCTAGGTAGGCCTCTTGGTTTTTCTTCAATCTCTATTGTACATAGATACTCCGTACTTGCTGAATTCTGAGACAAAAGGCAAAAAAAAATGAGTCAGTACTAATCTTTATCATATCTGAGGGAAGAAACAATCCTCTTGGAATGACATGACCATTGGCCTGTTGCTGTACTTGACTCATGTCACAGGAAGACTGGGTTATTCTTGGCTGAGAAGACCATTACATTTAGAAAACAGACATGGCATACACCATTGTCTAGATTTCAAAAACATCAATTTGAAACAGCTAGTCCTGGATATGATTGGAAGGGACTCTTATTCTTAGAGTATTAAAAGAAGTTGGGGTATTGTTTGATCTCAACATTTTTGATGTTTCAAATCCCCCTTTTTCCTTTTCATTCTTCACAAGCATATTGCCTAAATAGTTTCCATCTCCTTTTCTTTAATAACAGATTTTGCAGTTGAATATGTATACTTATCCCTTGCCTCATCTCACCACGTGCATAAAGTAATCTAAGCTTTTGGTTAATTCTGTTGGTTTTTAGGTAAAGCAGCTCTTACGTAGGACACTGTAGCAAATGCTAGTCAGATCTTGTCCATTGTGCAAATATGTTTTAGTCTTCAGTTTCTAACAAACAAATTTAGAAAAATAAGCACTGCCTTTTGTGCTTTCATACCATGTCGTGTGTTCAAAACCACTCTAAAGAGATGCTACAACTTTTAATTTTGGCTCTTTAGCCACCACACAGGGACATTAAATTGGCCACATGTTTCAGAAAGGAAATGTTGGGACTTGCTTTGTGTGCTTCATATAAATATATTCTATTCTTTTGAAGTATATTGTGGGTAATGTTTTCCCCCTTTCTCCTCCATCTTGAAGTTATTATGTAGGCGCTTAACTGCATCATACTAAATCACTGTATTTTTTTGGGTGAGAGGTAGGTTAAGATCAAAGAAAATGAGTGCCCCCAAAACAACATATTTTCTTCAGATTGTTCCCTTTGTACACGTCTGTGCATTTTGTGTGCAAGGAGCAGTGTCATTATTCTCTTGAAATTTACCTTGCTTTGTCTGATGCTTTGTTTTCAAGAAGACAATTAACGTGTGGGTATCTGAGTTAATAGAAGTGTGGGCTTCTATCACTTTTAGAAAGAGATGTACATTACATATTAGCTGTGTAAAACAGAAAATTCCTCAACAAGTGAAGTGATCACCTCCCTTTGAAACCGTTGCCTTGAATGGCAGGTAATATTTTAAAAATTGCAACAACCCCATCTAAGAATATCTTTATTCCTTGATGAGCCTACTCTACAGATTTTCCATGTTAATTGGTGGTAGGTAGGTCAGTCTTAAATCTGTTGCCCTATCATGTGTTTATTTACATGGGGCTTGGACCTGATGATGAGCATTTCTAATTTTAACTTCATGGTGATTCTTTTATGTTTATTACATTTATACATTCATTTTATATGCATGTACATGGGCATATGCATGCTATGGCATGCTTGTGGAGGTCAGAGCACAACTTGTGGTTTTCCATTCTCTCCTTCTACCATATGGGCCCTGGGGCTAGAACTCAGGTAGTCAGGCTTAGTGGCAAGCACCTTTACCCACTGAGCCATCTCACTGACCCGAGGGTTACTCCTTAGTCTATAGTTTGTGGTATTTTATGGTAATTCATCCATATTTAAGTCTTATACCTTTAACTGTAGATGGTGGGCTAGCTTTTTCTGTAATAGCTTTTACTCATTTCAGGAAAAGCTTATAAATGTGTGTATTCAGTTGTTATGGAGACTGGGCTTCTAACTAGAGCTAAGTCTTAAAACTGTAGTTATCTAAATGTTAAATTTATATAGACTTGAAAATTATAGATAAGTCAAAACTGATGCAAAAGGCAATGTTAATACATTTAACTGTTTTTTGGAATGAAAGTAACCAATGGTATTCTTGAAAACTTATTAGAAGTTAACATTAGATGTTATCAGCCTGATAAATCTTTCCTCATTTTATTATGAGGAACCAAGAATTTTGTATATACTTTTAATTAGTCCAGAAACTTTGGCTAAGCGTGGAACCCCTTCCAACATTTGGCATGTTGAACCACATGGTTACTGTGGTAAAGATAATTTTGTTGAGTTTTTGTAGGTAAGTTTGTCCGGATCCCCCTGTTTTTCTCATGAAGGGATTTTTTTTTTATTCTAGTGGATCTTAAATCTGACTGACATTAGATACAGCTGAGAATCTAAACACTATAGATTCTTAGAGGCTCTGCTACTGTTGGGTAAGCTAATGGGCCAGCACTTGAGATCATTGCTTCTGTTTTTTTTTTTTTTTAATGTTTAAGATAGCATGTAAAGTGATGGGTTTTATTATGGCATATTCATATGTATAGAACCATTAAAACATTTATTGGTTCTCTGTGTGTGGGTAGGATGGGGTGCACATACCATGGTGCCTATATTTGTGGAGGTTGGAGAACCACTTGTGTGCTTTGGTTCTCTCCTTCTAGCATGTGGATTCTGGTGATCAAATTTTAGGATGTCTGGCTTAGTTGTAAGTATCTTTCCCTGCTGGCCACCTCAGAGGCCCCATGGTGTCATTTTACTCAGTTCTTAGTCAGTTCTCACTTTCAGTCCCTCCGTCCTCTCATGCTGGCCTCAGTGTCTCCCTCGTCTCACCTACTTCAATGTCGCAGGTACCCATTGCTCTCTCTTTAACCCCTTCTGAGACCTTTTTCCCTTCTCATGGTCTCCATTCTATTTTCAGGACACCCACCCCCATATAAATTTAAACCTAGAGTCCTCAGCTGAAAGAAAACACGCCATATTTATTTTTCTCTGAGTCTAACCTATGTAGTTGAACATAATCTTTATTTGTGTTCATTTTCCAATAAATTTCTTTTTTCTTTCCTGCTTAATAAAATTTTGTGTGGGGTTGTAGGTGATAGCTTAGGTGGTAAACTGCTTGCCATGCAAGTTTGAGGACCTAAGTTTGATCCTGAGAACCCATATAAAAAGTGGGGGTTTTGTGATCTGGCATTTGCAGTCTCAGTGCTGGGAAGCAGAGACAGGAAGGTCTTTTGAACTTTTTCCAGTGTACTCAGCATGCTCTAAGCCAATCTAAAAAAAAAAAAAATCCAAAGCTAGACAGTACCGGAGATCACTGTCTGGCCTCTACCCGTGTTTGCATCCATGTAAGCACACACAGTCCACTATAAATATGTAACACAATTTCTTTATTCATTTATTGATTGACATCTACTCTAGATTTTATTCCATTTTTTCTTTATTTTTTTCCTTTTCCCCTCCCTCCCTGAGAGGGTCTCTAGCCCAGGCTGTCCTGAAATTTACCATGTCAGTCAGGCTCACCTTAAATTCAAGAATCCATGGATCATCCTGCCTCAGTCTCCTGAGGGATGTATTACAGGTCTGAGCCGTCATGCTCAGTACTGGTTTCATGTTTTAGCTTTTCTAAGTAGTACAGCAACAATCACGGATGTACAAGTATTTCTGTCTGGTTAACTCAGTGTTCTTTGCATGTATCCCCAGGAGGTTCTGGCTGGCTTAATTTGGTAGCTCCGTTTTAGCTTTTTTAGGGACTTCTATACTGACATTCTTAGTGGCTGCATTAGTTTATGTTCTCACTAGTAGGGAATACAGGTCTCCTTTGCTCTCATCCTCACTGGCATTTGTTGTTTGTCATTTTTCGTAATGGTTCTGATTAGGATGAAATACAATCTTAAAGCAGCTGTAATCCACATTTCCCTGTTTGCCGAGATTGTTGAACGCTTTTCCAGACTTTCATTGGCCATTTGAACTTCTTTTGAGAACTCTCCATTTCATTAGGCCATTTATTGATAGGGTGATCTGGATGTTTATAGATTCTAGATATTAATCTCCTGTCTGTTATGTGATTGGCAAAGATAGTTCTAGGCTGTCTTCACTGTGGTGATTGCTTACTGTGCAGAAACTTAAAGCATTATTTCCTTTGAGACTTTCAGCAAACCCTTGTATATGGCTATGCCTCAATGTTTTCTTCTGGCAGTTTTAAGTCTTACATTTGGGGCTTTGGTTCATTTTAAATTGCTTTATTTTGGTGCCAGTTAGAAAAGCACATCTCGTTCTGTTTTTCTTTTCTTTTTCTCTTTCTTTTCTTTTTCTTTCTTTCTTTCTTTCTTTCTTTCTTTCTTTCTTTCTTTCTTTCTTTCTTTCTTTCTTTCTTTCTTCCTTTCTTTCTTTTTTTTGGTTTTTGGAGACAGGGTTTCTCTGTGTAGCTTTTGAGGAACTCACTTTGTAGACCAGGCTGGCCTCTAACTCACAGAGATTTACCTGCCTCTGCCTCTCAAGTGCTGGGATTAAAGGCGTGTGCCACCACCACCCAGCCCCTAGTTCTGTCTTTATAATGGGAGAGGATGTTACATTTATTTGTTTACTTGTATGTTGATTGATGGTGGAACATGTGCCATTGTGTGTTTTTAGAGATCAGAGAACAACTTGTAGGAGTTTATTATTTCCCTCACCTTGTGGATTCTCAGGATCAAATTCAGGTTGTCAGGCTTTGTGGCAAGTACCCTTACCCCTTGAGCCATCTGCCCAGTTCAAGATCAGTTATCTTGTTTTTTAAAGGTTATTTATGACTCATATTTTATTGCATTTAAAAAAAAACTTTTTTTGAAGTAAAAATAAGATGTTGAATTTTATTAAAGATTAAGATAACTTTTTGACAAAAGACATATGAAATTGGTAGAAATTACTATGGAATGTGATGAAAGGGCTGAATCCCTAGTGCCCTCAGTTATTCACTTCCAAGTGCAGATAGCTGACCTCTGTGTCCCATCAGACTTCCCATTGTTCTTGGGAGACAGCTATAAGCTGAGACAATACTTGGTTTTGTGTGCTAAGTCTTGGGAGAGGTGAATTCAGGAATAAGGGGTAGGGAACCTGTTTAATTCACTGGTCACAAAGCTGTTGAGGCAAGCTGTGGTGCCTTGCTACAAAAGAAAGACACCTTGGAATGCATCACTGAGGTTTACAACAGACCCCCTAACTAGCACAGCCTTTAGCCTGCAGACAGTGTTAGTCTGAACAGGACTCACTCAGTTTAGAAACACCAAACCATGAAGAATCTAAATAACATGACTCACTCACTCCCCCACAATTGGCAGATTTCAAGAATAGAGGAGCCACCCCACATCTGACAGAGGGCTGACCTCCAAAATATATAAAGAGCTCAAGAAACTAGACATCAAAATATCAAATAATCCAGTTAAAAGATGGGATACAGAACTAAACAGAGAATTCTCAACAGAAGAATCTCAAATGGGCGAAATACACTTAAAGAATTGTTTAACATCCTTAGTCACCAGGGAAATGCAAATCAAAATGACTCAGATACCGTCTTACATCTCTTAGAATGGCTTAGATCAAAAACACTGATGATAGCTTATGTGGACGTAAGGGGAACATTTTCCACTGCTAGTGGGAATGCAAACCTGTACAGCCACTTTGGAAATCAATATGGCAGCTTCTCAGAAAACTAGGAATCAATCTACCTCAAGACCCAGCTATCCCAATCTTGGGCATATACCCAAAGGATGCTTCATCCTACCACAGAGACACTTGCTTAACTATGTTCATAGCAACTTTATTTGTAATATAGCCAGAACCTGGAAACACCTAGATGTCCCCCAATCTAAGAATGGATAAGGAAAATGTGTTACACTTACACAATGGAGTATTACTCAGCTGTTAAAAAACAATGACCATCATGCAGGCAAATGGATGGAACTAGAAAAAATCATTCTGAGTGAGGTAATCCAGACCCAGAAAGACAAACATGGTATAAACACATACTCATAAGTGTATATTAGGAGTAAAGTAAAGGATAACCAACCTACAATCCATAGCCCCAGAGAGGTAACAAGGAGGGCCCAAGCAGGGAATACATAGATCTCCCTGGGAAGTGGAAATAGAAGAGATCTCCTGGGTGGATTGGAGGTGGGTGGGCATGGGAACTTCAGGGTTGGGAGGGAGAAAGTACTGAAAGAGATGACTGGAAAGGCGGGGAGTCATTTTGGGGTCAGGTAGAAACCTGGTACAAGGGAAACTCCCATGAATCTACAAGGATGACTCCAGCTAAGACTCCTAGCAATAGTGGATACCATAGCCTGAACTGGCCAATCCCTTTGATCAGATTGGTCACTACTCTAATTGTCAATAGAGAGCCTTTTAAAAAAACTTGTACTGAATCTTCGAGGATTTCACATCATGCATTGCGATCCAATCCATCTCCCTGTCCTTGCCCCAGTCCACCCTCTGCCCTTGCAACCTCTCCCCAAAACAGAATACAATTTAAAAGAACAACCAACCAAACCAAACCAAACCAAACCAAAACAAACAACAAAAAAGGGAAGAGTCATATCTCGGAAGTTGTAGTGTGGCCCATTGAGTCACAGTTCACCCTTTGTTTAGTCCGTTTGTCTTCACTTGCAAGTGTTCATTGCCTTGAGTCATTGGTCTGGTTAGAAGCCTTTGGCCTTTGCTTCACCATCGATAATGGGGCTCCTCTTGGGTATTTTGTTGTTGTCCTATGTTGTGGAGATCCTGCTGCTTTGGTTCTGTAGGTTCATTGCCTTCTCATGCTCCAATAGTTACAGATGAGGTGGATGTTGGGGTGGGCCAACTAATAGCCCTGGTTCTGGGCCTGGGTGGTAGCTGGGTTGGTCAGCCCACTAGCTTTCCCTCATAGTAACTACCTGGATGAGCTCTCCAGCACTGCCTCTGCCATCCCACCCATCACAGCTTGCAGCAAAGAGTGTGGGCCAGCTCTCCTCAGCCTCTTGTGTCTTGCTTACCCACATTCACAACAACAGGGCCAGCTCCACTGTCTTGCCCAGGCAAGGTGCAGGGCCCTCTCTCCTATTGCTGTATGGGGGATGGCGGTTGGGGTCAGCTCTCTTGATCTCATACCCTTAGGGCTGGCTCACCTGCGCCTAACATCAGAGTCAGTTCTTGTGTGTTGCCCAGGTGGGATACAGGGCCCACTGCCGCGTGCTGCAGCTGGTGAGGTGGTGAGGGACAGGGCTAGTTCTCCCACTCTTGTAGTCCTGGGGCCAGATTTCTCATCAGCTGCCGGTATTAAGGGGAGGGGGAGTTGGGGGGAGAGATTGATTCCTCACCCATGCCTCTACATAACAGGGGAGAGGGACGGCGACATGCCATCTTTCCTCTGTGTGTGTGTGTGTGTGTGTGTGTGTGTGTGTGTGTGTACAGCTCTCCTGTTGCAGTAATCAGTGAGGGGCAGGGCGGGCTCTCCCGAAGCCAGTGAAGGCTATCGCCAGCTCCGTACAGTCCTCAGATTTCAGCGTACATGATTCCTACTCCCTGAGCTGCAACCTCGATTGAAGAAGATGACCTTCCCCAGTAGAGGAGGACTGTCAGTGGTGGACCAGGAGCTGCGCTCTCCTGCTGGAGTTTCCAAACAAGCTCTAAGATCAGGTAGCTTGATGACTTTAGCATTGTCTTTCTGCTTTAGGTTTATTTGGCTGTTTGGGGACTTTCATATTTGAATTTTAGATTTTTAAAATTTCTGTGAATGTAATTAAAATTTTAGTAAGGATTGTGTTGAATCTTTAGGTTGTTTCTTATATTGATTTTACCAATCCATGAACATGGATGGTCTGGACTTGTCACTTTCTACTGTGCCTTTCAGTTTCTTTCTTCAGTGTCTTAACATTTTTTATTACAAAGATCTTTAACTTCCCTGGTTAGGTTTATTCACAGGTATTTTGTCTTTTTATTCTGAATCTATTGTGAATAGGATTTCCTGCCCTGATTTCTTTCTTAGGAAGTTTGTAACTAGTTTGTAGAAAGGCTCCTGATTTTTGTATATTGATCTTGTTGCTTGCTACATTGTAGAAAGTTTTAAAAGCAAAACAAAACAAGAAGAAAAAAAAAAACCAACTCCAAGAGAGTTTTGGAAGGCCCTTTGGGAATTTTAAAATATAGGATCTTGTTGCCTGTAAGTGGCAATACTTTGACTTCTTTCCTGTTTGTATCGCTGTGGTTTCTTTCTCTTGTCCTTGTTCTAAGATTTTCCTGTATTGAGTAAGAGCTGTGGGAGAAAGGATAGCCTTTATTCCTGGTTTTAGAGGGAGTGCTTCAGTTTTTCTTCCTTTAATATAATACAGGTTTGTTCTAGAGAAGTGTGTCTTCAGTCCTAGTTTCTTTGAGGATTCTGATTCTGTTGCCACCTCCCTCCTCTCCCCACTCACTCCTAACACTTCCTCTCTCACCTCCTCTCCCCACCCCCTCCACCTCCCTCCTCTCCCCACTCACTCCTAACACTTCCTCTCTCACCTCCTCTCCCTGTCCCCTCCTCTTTCTTCCTCTTTTCCCCCACTAATTAGGGTTGCCTATGACTATGGGGGTTGTTATAAACGACTCTGTAATTAGGGTTGCTTATATGAATATGAGTGGGACTATTTAGTGGCACATGGGGAACTTACCAGTGACTACACCACTGAAGAAAGTGATTATCCCTCCTCCAGTGACCATTAGCTACCATTATTTCCTTAGGGAAGAGTATGGGCCTCAGGAGTCCCTCCCCAGTATGCAAGTAGATTTTATACAGGTAGCTGCAGTGCTGGGTTCATGAGTACAGTTGCCAATTTAAGAAGGTGTCAGATGCCTTTTTGGTGTCAATTGAGATGATTGTGTGTTTTCTGCCCAAGTTTATTTTGTTTTGTATTAAATTTATGGATTTGGGTATATTATAACAACCATACTTCCTTACAATGAAACAATTTGTTTTTGAAATTGATAGTCCTAATGTTCAGTATTAACCTATTTACAGATGTTATATCTTGTTGGTGAAATGTTCTTTTGTTAATATGTAGTGGCCTTTAAAAAAAAAGATTTATTTATGTGTGTGAGTATTTCATCTGCATGTTTATCTGTGTACCATTTGTATGCCTGGTGCTTGAGGAGACCAGAAGAGACTGTTAAGTCCCCTGGGACTGGAATTATAGCTGTTATAAGCCACCATGCATGTCCTGGGAAACTGAGTCTGCACCCCTGGAAGAGCAGTCCTTTCCTGATTAGGACTGCCCTCTATATGCTATGGTGTCCCTTCAAGAATCTTCTGCAGTGTTTGTTTGGTTTCCACAAACTGCCTTAGTGTGTACTCATCTTGAAATGTTCTTATTACATTGGTGATTAAGAAGAAAAAAGTTTTGTTGGATGTACCGATTTTGGTTATCAGTGTATTGTTATAGATTTTCTTGGCTTTTATCACAGAAGATAAGAGATCTGATGTTAATCTGACAGCTTAGCTTTTGTAGGTGAATTGGTGGTTTTGTTTTGTTTTTTTTCTTACATCTTTTATTATAAAGTCAATTAAAAACTTTTTACTGCATTTATTTATTTATTCAAATGTAAGTGTTGCAGCTCGAATGGAAAAGTATCCTGATGGTTGGGAGCCAAATAGTACCACAAAGTCACTGTAAGCTTAGCAGTTCTGCTCCAGAGAAAGGGTTCCCCCATGCAAGTGTAACAGCTCTGTTCCTGCAGGGGAGGGTTTCCCCAGCGAAGTTGTTACAGCTATGCTAGGCTCTGCTCCTCTCTGCTCCAGAGAAGTGTTACAGTTCTGCTCAGAACCAGCAAAGTGGTACAGCTCTGTTCTGCTAGGGGCAAGTTTCTGGAGTGAAAGTGTTTCAGCTCTGCTCTGCTCTGACAAATGTTGTTACAGCTCTGCTCAGGTCATATTTATCTCCCACCCCTGTGTGATATGAGTGCCATGGGACATGTGTGGAGATCAGTTCTCTTCTACCATTCTTTGGCTCCAACTCAAGTTGTCTGATTTGACAGCAAGTACCTTCAGTCTACTGAGCTAAGTCACTGGCCCTTATCTTTTGGTATTATTTGTTTTGTATTTTTGACATTTGACTGATTGTTTTAAGTGTCTTCTCTGGTCATGTCTTTTTACGGATTCTAAATGCCCTTTCCATTTGAATATCCTTTTATTTCTCTAGAATTGGGGAATTTTTTTTTTTGCTACAGTTTTATTGGATATATTCCCTGTGCCTTTACTTTTTAATCTCAGTTTTCTATCCCATGAATCTTTAGGTTAGTTTCTTGATGGTATCCCAGAGTATCCTGATACAGTGATTTGATGCCCATTTATTTTTTCTTGATTTTTAATATTTCCATGAGTATGTTGTCTATTCCTAATATTTTTTCATTTCTATTTGATAGAATCTATTGGTCATATTTTTCAGTGTTTAATTTTTTTTTTTAAATTTCATCCGTGAGTTTTTAATTACTAACTGTAAGCAAGTGAATGTTGCAACTCTGGGGGAAAGGTATCCTGGTTGCTCAGGGAGCTATACCTTGAGCTGCTAGGATAGCTCTGGCGGCTGGAGCTGCAATGGGATAACTCATCTCTGGAGGGAAAGGTATCTTGATTTCTCGGGGAGTCAGTCTCCAGGATATACAATTCTGCTCCTCTCCTGGAGAGCCGCTACAGCTGAGCTTTGCTCAGCTCCCACATAAGGGGGCTTCCCAGCAGAGCTCTGCTTCTTCTCTGGCCCAAGATTTTGCTTCTTTTGCTTCACTCTGCTAAAGGGGAAACCCCTGCAGAAGTGTAGCAATCTCCTCTGGCTCCAGCGCTTCGCTTTGCTCAGTCCCCTAAAGGACATCTCAGCAAGGTTCTTCTGTTTTGTTCAGCCTTGCTCAGCCCCTTAAGGGAACGTCTCTGCAAGGTTTTTTTCTGCTTATTCCACTAAGGAATGTCTTAGCAAGGTTCTTCTCTGTGCTGGTGAATCAAGAACTTCACACCCAAGATTCTTTTGAGAAAGAGATTTATTTGGGAAGAAGGAGTCTAGGAAAGTGGCTGCCCCTACCAGGGTGGGAAAGAACAGCTGACCACTGAACAGGCAGGGTGGTTTATATAGGGTTTCTTAGGGGCGGAGTTTCTCTAGGGAGAAGATTTTCTGTCCAGGGATTGGTTAGTTTTGTGGGTTGGGGCAGAGATGGCTCTGATCTCAGAGCCAAACTGTGTTTCTTTCACTGGCCTTTCTTAGCTTTTTGGCTCTAATTCTAAGGCCAGGGTATATTTCTTTCACTGGCTCTGATTCCAGGGACAGAGTGTGTTTCTTTGGCACTGGTTTCAGAGTCAGGGCTTGTTTCTTTGGTTCTGGGTTCAGAGATAAAGTGTTTTTTTCCCTCTGGCTTGGGTCCCAGATCTAGGCTATGTTTCTTTCACTGGTTCTGGGCTCCAGGGTTAGGGTGGGTTTCTTTAGCTGGCCCCCTTTCCCTACACTAACATTTAATTTGTTTCTTTTCTTAAAAATTTAAATTTCCTTGGTTAACTTTTCTTCTGTGTTACTAACTTTTTCATCCATTCTTCTGATTTTCTCGTCTATTAGGTTGATGCAGAATTAATTGGAGGTTTTGTATTGTTGACATTTGCCGTGATATTGGAATGTATTCTTAATAAATGTGGTTATTTTATGCATCATTTTAACAGACATTTCTCACTTTATTATCTTTTTGCTAATGACTTATTTGCTGTTTATTTTATTCTATGGAGATTATTTTAGACAAAAACCAAATTGGAGCAGTTTTCCTGTCTTAGTTGAAATAAGTTGTCAAGCAGTGGAGACAACTTGATATGTCAACAATGTATGGGTCTTAGGAACTGCTAATGAATGTATAGTGCAGTGATGCAGGGAGCCCATGACCCAGAGGAAATGGTGAGAGCCCTGTCTAAATACCAACAACCTCAGACCATTGGCATTTTAAAGAGGGGTGGGGAGAGAGAGAGAGAGAGAGAGAGAGAGAGAGAGAG
>CABHPR010146151.1:0-25340 GCA_902168415.1 Peromyscus melanophrys
GGAGGGGGTGGAGGTGGGAGGAGGGAGGGGGGGAGAAGGTGGGAGGAGGGAAGAGACCTTCCCAAGCAGATTTTATTGATTACCTGACAAAGGAAGTGGGGGCTTTCTCAGTTTTCCGGAGATATTCATTACTCAATACCAGCTCCAAGCTTCCAAATCCAGTTCTCCAGAGCAGTTCATAGGTGTTTGCTTCAGTTCCACCTAGAAACCACAGAGCTGTAGAGGTGTCCATCCTAGTCACAGCATGGGAACATCTGGCACTCCACTCGTGTCCCTCAGTTCCTGGGCCTGTTGATGGGACCATTCACTCTACCATTTTACAAGGCTGTTAGGAGCCCTTTCATATGGGAAGCACACTTAGAACAATAGCTACACCAAGAAGATCTCTGCTCTTGGACACAGCTGGGTAGGTCCTGTGTGCTCACGGACACACCCCTATTGAGTCTGGACACCACTCTCTCCATTAGAATGGTCCAGCGATAAAAAGGACAGTGCTGAGCCTGGGCAATGGCTCAGTGGGTGAAGGCACCTGCTGCCAAGCCCGACGACTTGAGTCTAAAGCCCTGGGACCCACCTGGAGGAAGGATAGTGCCAACTTCTGAGAGGCGTGCTCCCACCTCCATAGGTATGCACAACACACACACACACACACACACACACACACACACACACACACACACGCACACACGCACACACGCACACACACACACTGTCCTAGCTCTTTTTTGTTTTCATTTGTTTGGTTTGTTTGCTTTTCATCAACTTGACACAATCTAGAGTTGTCAGAAAAGAAGGAACCTCAATTGAGAAAATGCTTCTATCAGATTTGCCTTTAGGCAAGTCTGTAGGATTTTCTTGATTAATGATTAATGTGGGAGGGCCCAGCCATCTGGGAGTGCTGTCACCCCTGGGCTGGTAGCTCTGTTGTCTATAATAAAGTAGGTTGAGCAACTCAGGATGAGAAAACTAGTAAACAGCACTTCTCTGCGGTCCATCCTTCTGTTCCTGCTTCCAGGTTTCTACCTTGAGTTCCTGCCTCGACTTCCTTTGATGATGGACTGTTCCTGTTGTTTTTTCTCTTTTGGGAGGCCCACCACCCAGCTCCCAAATAAATCACACACAGAGACTTATTCTTCATTATATATAAATGCCCAGCCCTGTTTCTTGCCCTTTTCTTAAATTAACCCATCTGTCTTTTGCCTCTGGGCTTTTACCTTTCTCTATTTCTGTATACCTTTCTTTCTTATTCCATTGCTGGTTGTGTAGCTGGGTGGCTGGCCCCTGATGTCCTCCTCCTCCTCTCACTCCCTCTCCTTTTCTCCTCCCAGATTTCTCCTTCTGTTTATCTTCTCTGCCTGCCAGTCCTGCCTGTTTCTCTCTCCTGTCTCACTATTGGCCATTCAGCTTTTTATTAGACCATCAGGTGTCTTAGACAGGCACAGTAACACAGCATCACAGAGTTAAACAAATACAACATAAACAAAAGTAACACACCTTAAAATAATATTCTACAACAATGGACTGTGATATAGAACTGTAAGATGAAATAAACCCTTTTCCTCCCCAAGTTGCTCTTGGCCATGGTGCTTATTACAGTAATACGTGGTACAAATCCTAAATGGTCTTTTAATAAAAACCTGGAGCCAGATATTGGGGTAAACGCTGAAAGATCAGAGAGACAAAGGAACAAGCCACTAGAGAAACGTCTCACCACTACCAAATCCTCAGGCTGAATGGAAGGCGAGATCCTATCTCCACGAATCTTCTGATTGAAAGCCTCTCAGTCCTCAGCAGAAAGGACTAGTTCCTGTCTCCTCGCGCCTTACATGCCTTTCTCCACCCAGCCATTTCACTTCCCTCCTAGTGCTGGGATTAATGGCATGTGTGCTTCCCAGATACTGGTAGCAAAGACATGAGATCTCAAGTGCTGGAATTAAGTGGTGTGTGCCACCACTGCCTGGCTCTGTTTCTCTCCTACACTGAATCAACCTCATGTAGCCCAGGGCAGCTTTGAACTCACAGAGATCCAGATGGAGTTCTAGGATTGAAGGTGTGTGCCACCACTGCCTGGCCTCTATGTTTAATCTAGTGGCTGGCTCTGTCCTCTGACCCTCAGACAAGCTTTATTTGATACACAATGTGTCACCACAGTAACAGAAACTCTAAGACAGACACAAAGAAGGAAGGGAGGGAGGATGGGTTTCCCCATCTCCACATGGCACATACTCTGTTAAGAAAACACAACAACAAATAAGATATCATTTTGGCTTTCTTTAGTAACAATAAAGACAATGTTTCAAGTTTGGTGAGACTGTTGACTTCCTTGGGCGTTAGGAGATGGGAGGAAGCCCTCTCCATGAAATAGGAATGTGGAGAAATACCTGGTCAGGAAGAAAATTTATACACAGATCTCAGCAAAACAAAGTTACTTCAGTTACTGTCATAACTGAGCCCAGTAGAGGGACAGGTCACCAGCTGAAGGAGATGAAGTCCCAGAGAGGAACAGGGACCAGGCCAACTCATGAGGAGTAAAGAGACATTGGCTTTGTGCCACATAAACCAGGAAATCCCTGGAATGATTCGGACTTGGAAATGACCACATCTACTCACATCTTAAAGCACATCTCTGATTCAGCTACTAATCCAGTCAACAGAGATAAGTATCTTCCCCGGAAACAGAGGGGCAACATTTGAGCACTTTGTGGGACTGAAATTCTCACAGGGGCTGGAGACAGAGGATACCACCAGAGGAAGAAGCCAACCACCTCATTTTGTAAAGGAAGAAAGCAGGACATCACGTCTGAGTACTTCAAGCCTGGACTTGAGAGAAATGGTAATTGCTATGCAAATACAGAAGCTGAGTAAATCGGCCACGTGCCACATCAGCTGCACCTGTGTTCCAAAATCCCAACCCTTGTAAGACTTCTTATTACCTATTTAGCAGCAGACAAGCCTCCACCCCACATCTTTCAGAGGACGGTCCTCAATCCCCATCATCAACACAAGTGGGCTTGGCGTAGCCAGGCTGTGTTCAGGGATCTGCTGGAGGACAGGTGAAGGAAAAGGGGGGGAAAGGGCATGAGCAACTGTGTTCTCCAAATGAGGTCTGTGCACGGGGGACCCAGCTGTCAGAATGGTGAACACCTTCTGGCTGCAGTAGGGCAGCAGGCCCTAATTGTGTGTCATGCCTTCATCAGGAAGGACATGGATTTTTGAAAAAGGGAAAGGAAAAAAGAAAACCCAGTAAGAGTGCACCCTCCTCATCCCCTCCTGCACTGGGCCCTGGCAACCTGCGCTTGGCAGATGGGAATTGAGAAGAAGCGTTTGGATCGCCCGAGGCACTTCTTAATTTGTTCTGAGCTCCATTGGCTCCCCCTGTTTAATGGTTCACTTAGTCATACTTGAGCCTGGAAAGAGAAATCAATCTTCAAAGACACCCAAACTCTTTTGAAAATAATTTTTGAATTAAGGTGATTAGACACAAATGAATTCGGGGATGAGCTCTACTGCGGAATTCGCACCACCTGGAAGATCCCATCAATGCTGAGGAGGCTGTGGTGGGAAAATTAAACAGACGGTGGAGGCGGCTGCAAAAGCACAGGTATTCACTTTTGGAAGGATTGAGTTGTTTGATGTTTTCAAAAATATAAATAAAAATTCTGGGGAAAACAAAATTGTTGGATACTCATTTGTGTTTCTATTAATGATTCTTGTGAACCCCACATACACTAAGTCATCATCTCCCTGATACTAAGGGCTTCTAAAGATTGGATTTCTCAAGGTGGTGGCCAAGCATCAGTGAGATGTGAGGACCATGCTTTGATTTCCCCCAAGGTCACCGCTGATAAATGTTGGGGCTTATGCCTCTTGTGTCACCTTCTCTCCAAGTTCAGCCCAGTGCTGTCATGACCCAATGCCTCCCATGTAGTTCCCATTTTATGGTCTTGAAGGGATGTGAGGGACAGCACTTCATTTGATATCCTCAACAAGGCAGAGGGTAACCTAGGCTGAGACACACCAGCAATGATTTGGTGGCTGGAAACATGTTTGGGTCACTGTTTAAATCCAAGCAGATCTGCTTTCTCTCTCACTACAGGCTTCAGAGAAAATTGATGATGGAGAAGAGGAACACGTGAGTGCATTTACCACAAATGCAAGCAATAAGATAAATTTTCTGAATGTTTTTCCAAGCAGAGGGCTTTATGGTGTGTATTTTCAAAACCATGTTTTGTAATTCTGAACTGAACACGAGTCCTGGGGATAAAGATTGGAGTCCTAAATTAAGGCTAAGCAAGTCTATGTAGACTGAGTGGTAGCTGTGAACATGTTTATCTTCTGTCTATTGAATATGGGGAAACATGAGGAGATGATCAAACACATAAAAAAGACGAGCACAATCAAATTTCATCGCACCTGGAACCTTTGCTTCATATTTCTTTCACAAGCTGTAGAAGTTCTGAATCCTTCTCTTGCTCGTTGATCAAGAGAGATGTTGCACACCAAAGCACCTGAATATAAAAGAAAATTTAGGTCCTTAGGATTACTTCCTCTCTTTGCAAAATCCCTCGCCTAACTTAGGATTCCTTTCATCACGGCTGAGCCAGAAGAGATATGGGGATAGAGTCCGCCCTTGATAGAAATGGAGATCTATTTCACCTTGGTCTTCTCGAAAAAATAGTCATATCTTTCTGGTTCCACAGTGGGAATCAAAAACATTCCGAACCTCATTACATAGACAGGCTTAAGTGATTTGCCCAAAATCCCATCACTAAAAAAATTACCAGGAGAAGATACTGACTCTACCCCTGCAAGTCCAAGACTAGAAAATTCTCAGCTCTGCTGTGTTAGGAAACACACAGTCTCTTTCAACTTGGATCTAACCAATGGCATGCTGAAGCCAACATGGTGTTGACCATGAAGTTGACCAAGCCAAGGTGCGATGGTCTCTCTCCACCCACAGAGGTCACTACATTTTATCACAGCAGAATGCAGACACAGACAGTTTTTGATCCCTCTGTCAATTCCTCTGTTCTCCTGTAAATGTTTATTCATGAATTTATATGGTTTTATTTCCCCACATCCTTTGAAATCTAGGAATAAACATCAAACCCAGATGGAATTCTAGGAATGGGGCCAAAGTGCTGGAGGTAGACAACCCTGCCAATGGGAGTTTATATTCTGCTGAGAGAGAGAGAGAGAGAGAGAGAGAGAGAGAGAGAGAGAGAGAGAGAACAGAAGTCAGGCCCTTCTTGGTCAGAGGCCCAAAGGATCACATGATCAGGATGCAAGCTCAAACCAGTTAAAATCCCAGCATGGATAGGGAGGGGCTCACTGGGCGCCACCCCTTTGCTGAGCACTATTGGCAGTTGACTGAAACTCTGGGAAGGAGAGAAGGAAGAAAGTAAGGAATGAACAGTACATGACAGGGAGGTGGGGGGATGAAGTTGAGAGAATGGCATGTTGGGCAGGTCCAGGCAGGAGTTGAAGGAGGTAATAAGGGATGGTTATGATCATGACACATGGTAAACATATATTCTTAAGTATTAAATTTTAAAATATTTTAGAAATTAAAAGACCATTTGATTAGTGACCCTGGGCAGGCTGTGTATGATTCCTTTGAGCATCACTGTAACACGCTGCCTGACAGAAACAGCTTACAGGAGGAAGGACTTACACGGATTCGTAGTTTTAGAGGTTCAGTACACAACCCATTTGCTAGAATGACATGGCAATGGGGGTCTGTGAGAGAGGAGAGCTGTTCCTTCTCCAGCTGACCCTGGAAAGAGGTCATTCTGGGACTCCTTGGTTCTGTGTTCCATCCAGGCTCTCAGACTTAGGAAGGTGCCACCTACATTCAAGCCTGGGTCCCCCTCCTTCAAGCCTGGGTCCCCCCATTCAAGCCTGGGTCCCCCTCCTTCTATTAATCCTCTCTGCAAACACCTTCATGCCCGGAGCTGTGCTTCCCCTGCCCCAGGAATGACTCTCCATGCAGCCACGTGGACAACAATAATTAACTGTTGCACTGTGTAGATTCACTTCCTAACTCTGCTCTATTCCCACTACCAGGCGCTGGGAAAATTATTTCTCCCATCGACTCTACTTTTCTTGCAGGGCTGTAATAATAATTAAAGGACACAGTGCATTTAAGCATAACACATAGTGCCTGTTTTGAATTAAGCATGTAGCAATGTTAGCTGTCATTATAGCAGAAGGCCTTTCAATCAACCTCTACATGACAATGTGACAATCTCTTTCTCTTTGGTGACACTTTGTGATTTATTCTAGTCCCTGACAGAGTTCTTGCTCTGACTTCCCTCCATGAAGGGGTGTGTGTGTGTGTGTGTGTGTGTGTGTGTGTGTGTGTGTGTTGTATATGTATGTATTTGCTCACATGTGTACATGTTTGTGAGTGTACACATGGAGATGCATGTGCATGTGAAGGCCAAAGGTCAGTGTTGGAGATCTTCCCTGGCTTCTTTCCACCTGATTTTTGAAACAGGCTTTTAAACTGAACATGGAGCTTATAGTTTGGGCAAGACTAGCTGAGTGAGTTCCAGGGATCTGCCTGTCTCAGCTCCTCCCCCGAGCTGGGATTACAGACTTGTGCAGCTGTGTGCCAGCTTTTACATGGGTACTGGAGATCCAAATGCAGATCTTCATGATTGCACAACAAACACCTTACTGACAGCCATCCCTAGGCCCAGAGTTGGAGTTTGTAAACAGACATCTCCAACGCCTTCCATGTGAATAGAGCCCTCGGGGGACTGTGTGTGGTTTGCCCTCCTCTTTCCATTTCCTCCTGTCAAAATCACCAGCATCCTGGGGAAGTCCCTCAAGCATGTCTCTCTGTGCTTCAGTTAACATCTTACAGAATGAAGAGCCCCAAGCAGAAACCTCAAAGTTTTCCCTAGAGGCCGCTGGAATGTAGACACTGTGGAGAAGACAACAGCTTTAAAGAAAACATCACAGGGACAGAGGGCCTCCCTCTGAAGGGTTGAAGCTTCATTCCAGAGCATGGTGCCTCTTGCTCAATGCAAACTAACTGACTTTCTTACATCCTTTAACGGAGTGGGAGACACTGAACACCCTGTGGAAGAGCCCACACACAGTGAGTGGAAGCTATTTGCCTCATGTTGTTATGGCTGTGAATTGTACCTTTTAATCACAGGAGTCTCTAAAGCGCCTCCTCGACTTTACATTCCTTTTCATCTATGCTTCGGCTTATTCCTTTGGATCTCCCAATCCTTCTTACAAGACTGAATATATTAGTTGTTTATAATAGGGCATTTAAACACCCTCTGAATGTTTCTACCAATCTTATCTTAACCTCCTCTCCCGAAGCAGGCGTAAAACTAATACGAAGAATTTAAATTTCCATCTTTTCCTTTGCAAGCGGTACTTTTCCAAACATCAATTTTGAGTTAGAGGTTCAAAACAAAACAAAAGTTGCCTAAAGTTGGGGAATTGGTTTAATCAGTAACTCTGGAGGTTGATTTTTTTTTTCAGAACCCACATGAAAGGATGGGCACGGAAACCTGTTTGTAATCTCAGCACTTGTTGAGACAAGAAGATCCATGAAACTCATTGGCCACCCAGCCTAGCGTAGTGGGCTACCTCCAGGTCCCAGCAAGAGACCCTATCTCAAAAACAAGGTGGAGAGAGGCAGAGGAAACAATATTCCAGGTTGTCCTTAGCCTCTACACACACACATCTGTGTGCACATGCATACACAGCCTCTACACATACACATACATGTGCACATGCACACACAGCCTGTACATATACATTGCACATTCACACACAGCCTCTACACATACACATACATGTGCACATGCACATACATGAACTTGCACTCATACACACATACATACAAGCTTCCCTGAACACAGTCCTTCCCTAAAGTTGAATAGTGTGGAATTCATTTTATTAATGAATTTACCAAGCAAATACACAGCCTGCATTCAGTGCCCCATGCTACAGGGTTTTGCCATGGAGTGATATTGCACCCAGGTTTCCATCTGTCAGTTTATTATCATACACAGTACAGACCTGAATATTCACTCTGAAATCTGAGAGGAAAAGATCTCCTCTTGGCCAAAAGATTTTAAACTTTTCTTTCTATAAAGACGACAGAGAAGATGAAAGAGAACCCGTGAAATTGATTATATAGGGAAAATCGTTTGTTTTCAATGTTATTTTTAAGCCAGCTTCTAGCTTGACTTAAACTAACCAGTGGGGCTTTGTGATCCTCACCAGTGTCTCCTAGGCTCATCACATTCTGTCTCAGCATTCCTGAGAGACAAGACAGTCACTTTCCGTGGGGCTTCCCAGAACTCTCTGTTTACAGCAGTGAATGTAAATGTTTGCCTTTCTGACTATCTCCCTGGATACTGCCACTCTCCCGGACAATGGCCCTCCGGCCTCTGCAAAGTCACTATCCTAGAGTTTCATTAACTCTACGATCGGGGCTTTTCTGCCACACTGTAACCAGTTTCACAGATGTGTCTGTGCAGTTGAACAACAGGGTACAAATGTGAAGACCTAGCTGTAGACAGAGGTTTGCTTCTAAGCAAAATCCCGTGATGGTTTATAAATACGGCATCATGAGAAGCATCTTAATTCCGTGAGAATTTAGTAAAAATTACCCTCATTCTTATGCACATCTTCTGCATAGACTGTATCCTATTCGCTTTCTGTGCTGTGATAAACACCCCGACCAATGCAACTTAGAGGAGAAGAGGCTTGGTTGGATTTACAGGTTATAGTCCATCTTGAGGGGGAGTCAAGACAGGAACTTGGAGGTGGGAATTGAAGCAAAGGCTTTGGAGGATGCTGTTTACTGGCCCGCTTCCTCTAATTTGTTTAGTTACATTTCTTAGACAGCCCAGGCCCACGTGCCTAGGGACAGCACCGCCCACAGTGGGCTGGGCCCGCCTACATCAATCAGCAATTTAAAAAATGTGCCTCCCACAGTTTGCCCATAGACCAATCCTGCTGGGGATGCCGTGAAGGTGTTGCTCTGATTGATTGATAAGTAAAATGCTGATTGGCCAGTAGCCAGGCAGGAAGTATAGTGAAGACAGAATAAGCAGAGAGGAGAATTCTGGGAGGTGGAAGGTGGAGTCAGGAGTCACTGCCAGCCGCCGCCACCATGAGAAGTGAGATGTAAACTACTGGTAAGCCACGAGCCACGTGGCAACTTATAGATTAATAGAAATGGGTTAATTTAAGATATAAGAACTAGATAGCAAGAAGCCTGCCACGGCCATATAGTTTATAAGTAATATATGTCTCTGTGTGTTTATTTTATAAGTGGTTTCAGGGTCCGTGGGGCTGGGCAGAACTGGAGATAACTCCAGCTACACAATCCGAGGATGGAGTTAACTCCTCAATTAAGGTTTTCCTCTTCCCAGGTGACTCTAGTCTGTGTCAAGTTGAGAAAAACTAACCTGCACAGACTAGGTGTGGATAGGTACTTTGTTATAGGTTGGAGGCTGATGATATGGCCCAGTTGGTAAAGGCACTTGCCACCAGGCCTGACAATCTGACTTCAGTCTCAGAACCCACCTGGCAGAAGGAGAGAACACACTCTGCAAGTCATCCTCTGACTATCACTCATCCCACCCTCAGTTAATTAATTAAAATGTGATTAATTAATTAATGTAAAATGATTGAACTGTTAAAAAAATCCACATGAGGGCCAGCAAGAGGGCTTAGTAGGCAAAGATTCTTGCTGCCAAGCCTGACAACCAGAGTTCAATCCTTGTAACTCATGGTGCAAGGGGAAAACAGATTCCTAAAAGTTGTTCTCTGATTCCCTCACTAGTGCTGTGGCATGCCTATATGCACATGAAGGCACAACCAAGAAACACATATGTTGTAGAATATTATTTTAAGGTGTGTTACTTTTGTTTATGTTGCATTTGTTTAACTCTGTGAAGCTGTGTTATGGTACCTGTCTAAAACACCTGATGGTCTGATAAAGAACTAAATGGCCAATAGCAAGGCAGGAGAAAGGATAGGCGGGGCAGGCAGGCAGAGGGGATAAGTCAGAGAAGTCTGCGACAGAAGGAAGAGTCATAGAAGGAAGGCCAGGTGTTCATAATTAAGAATAAGCCTCTGTGTGTGATTTATTTGGGAGCTGGGTGGTAGGCCTCCCAAAAAGAGCAAAAACAAACAGCAACACACATAAGTGTAAAATAACCCTGGGCTTCTACCACAGAACCACTTCCATCAGTGTAGAGTCATGCTGATTCTTCTGTTTCTCTTATTCTGAGTAATTGCTTCCAAATGTAAACTCTTGGGCTCCTCACTTTGTGTTTACCTTGTAAGTCACCCCACTTTCAAGTGGTGTGGATTAGTTAACAGTCTGTCTTCTCTTTTCACTGTGATTTCCCCTAGTGTGGAATGGGGGTCGTCTCCACTGAGGGACAGAGTGGAGTGTTTACCAGCGCTCTCTGTCCTGTGTGAGGGAAGGTATGAAGATGGTGGTCACAGGACACAAGATTTCAGAGAGATGACAGAAACAAATTTGGGGAATCTAATGTACAACACTGTGTCATTTTTACATACTTTTATTTTCTTGGGGGTGTCTATATGTGTGGATAGACATATGTGCATGTTTGTGTGGGCACATGTGCCTGTGCAGCTCTGTGTGTATGCATGTGGCAGCTAGAGACCAGCCTGTAGTAGACACTGTCCACCTTGAATGTTGAAACAGAGACATGGAACTTTCTGGTTAGAGAGCCCAAGGAATCTTGTCTTACATCCCCAGCACTGGGATCAGAAGCACACACCACCATGCCCAGCTTTCATGTGAAGGTTCTGGGGATCAAACTCAGTTTTCTTACATGCATGCATGGCAAGCACATTGCCAACTGAGTGATTTTCCCAACCCCACACAGTATTTTCTTAACATTAGATTTCAGATCCTTTTTAAATTTTTTTTTTAATTTAGGTATATGTGCACTCGTGAGTACAGTGCCCTTGGATACCAGAAGACCGCATCAGATACTCTAGGACTACAGTTACAGATGATGCTGTGCTGGGCACTATACTCAGTCCTCTGCAAGATCAGCACCCACTTTTAACTGTCCAGTTGCTGGATAGTAGACTCTTAAAATAGCCTAAGAATAGATGCTAAGTGTCCTTATCACCAAAAGTAGCTGAGCAATACATCTAGCAATTGGCTAGACTTAGTTATTCCTGTGTGTATCCATTTCAGAATATCACATTGTACACTCTAAGTTCACTTTCTCATTTTCTGACCTATAATATAATTTAAATACACAAATAAGAGTCTACCCCCCTGTATTTAAATAACAGCTGCAGTCTTCCCACCAGTACCTCTCCAGGAGTTTGGCTTTCAGGAACTTCAGTGGGTTATTAGGAATTTCTGAAGTCCCTTTGGTTGACCATCTTCCTGGGGTTGAAATCCACTAAGCACAGCTCTTCAGTGAAGGAGGGAAACCCAGCCTAAGCTGGAGCCTGAGAGGGTGTGCATGTTGGAAGTCTAGGCAAAGGAAGAGGAGAAGGAACCAAAGGCACGTGCCCAGAACAGGGATTTCACATGATTTTTGTCTTTGCATGTATGAGCTAAAGGATTTTAGTATCACCTGAGTGAAGACGTTTCCTCCCATTTACATCATTTGAATTCATCCTTGGGGCAAAATGAAATAATAAATATGGTAGACCTCCCTCTCCTGTAGTTTTGTTTAGCAAAATGAATGACAGTCCTGGGCTTCTATCTGACAATAAAGGACACGCATTGCTCACTTAAATTGAGTATTCATCCCAATTCAGGCATCATTTTTTTCTCATGCATATCCTTGCACCCTGCCTATCCATATACCCAGTTTCTGAATACTCACAAATGAATGTTGACTAGACTGTGAAAACATCCGCCAGGGGTTTGAAATACTGAACACCTTACACAAGGCTTAATCTCAGGCATTACCATCACAATCAAACAATTATGCCAGCACACCGTAGATGCTTCCTACAAATCTTTTCAAATATGTATTAAATAGTTTTCATTATGCTGCTTTCAACCCACAGAATGAGGAAGCATGCTGCAACATTACCTATTGGCCCCTTCTTCTTCCTTTAAGTTCTAAAGAATAAATTCACAACAGATCTCTGAGTTATCTGGTAACACTCATCATCCTGGGTTGGGTGTAGGTCAGGAGGGGCTGGGACTGTACCTGTTCACTAGAGGCATATACATGGATGCTCTGGCCCCAAGCAACCATTTATACAACTATCAGAGTTGCTTTGGATAAAATGTCTCATTACAAGGTTTAGTTAGATGTGGCCAGAGTAGGGGACTAATAGAGCCTGGGAGTTGGGAGTGCATACTAAAGGGAGGGACAGTGAACTCAGCTTAGACACCAACAGAAGAAGCTGGACACTGGAAACCTGCAAAAGAAGAGACACTGACTGTGGAATTATAATGGCCACTGCAGTGTCACCGTGTGAAGAGGGAACAGGTGCTCAGAACGGGACTCCACATAGTGGAGGTCAAGGAGCATTGTGACTGAGGTCAGTAAAACATCACCATGAAGCTGGCTCAGACAACAGTCATCTCCTTTGTCAGGTGAAGAATCTCAAGTTCATGTTACTTGGTTTACATCTTGTTGGTTATTGTATGTGTTATGTGTGCACTGCACATATGTAGTACTTCATGCTCACCCCTTCTTTTCCCTCTATATTATAAATGAAGCTGTCATTTGCTCCTCCAGGTGTGGTTTTCTTTTATTAATCTTCCTACCCAAGTATTGTGGCTCACACCTATAATCCCACCACTTGGTAGGCTGAGGCGGCAGGATTGTAAAAAGTATGAGGCCATCCTGGGCAATATGGGGAGTTCCAGTCCAGGCTGGGATATAGGATGAGACCCTGACTAGAAAAGCATAAATAAACAAAGGAGAGAAACCTTCTTCATGACATCTGTAGTTTCACTGTCTACTAAACATGGCTCTGGAGTTGTACGAGCAGCTCACGGAAGCCTGACAGCAGTAAGGCTGGAGATGGTATGTCACACATGCCAAAATAAATGCAGCTAAGAACTCAGCCAGTTACACAGTTATGTGGCACAAGTCAGGAAGACCAGCTCCACAGTATGTCCCTTCTATCATGTTCCTTGCCTGTATATTGTGTGACTAAAATAGAAAGTTTTAGAATGAATTAGCATGGTTGTGAAGTGAACTTGCATTTCTCCAACTCTTCTAACACAGCAAAGGGTGTTACCAATGCCAAAAACATACTGAGTACCTCCTATGTAGGGAAGGTAGCCATTGGTTTAGAAGTAAGACTGGTTTCAAACAGCCAACTCATACACTGAGCACAGGACCCGGTCCCACTGCCTGGATGCCTCCCAAACAGATCAAACCAATCAACTGTCTCACCTATTCAGAGGGCCTGATCCAGTTGGGGGCCCCTCAGCCATTGGTTCATAGTTCATGTGTTTCCATTCGTTTGGCTATTTGTCCCTGTGCTTTATCCAACCTTGGTCTCAACAATTCTTGCTCATATAAACCCTCCTCTTTCTCGCCAATTGGACTCCTGGAGCTCCACCCGGGGCCTGGCCATGGATCTCTGCATCCAGTTCCCTCAGTCATTCGATGGGGTTTCTAGCACGACATTTAGGGTGTTTGGCCATCCTATCACCAGAGTAGGTCAGTTCGGGCTGTCTATCGACCATTGCCAGCAGTCTATTGTGGAGGCATCTTTGTGGATTTCTGTGGGCCTCTCTAGCACTTTGCTTCTTCCTATTCTCATGTGGTCTTCATTTACCATGGTCTCCTATTCCTTGGGCTTGTGCAGGGACGCTTGGCTCAGCCTGGGAGGAGGGGACTGGACCTGCTTGGACTGAGTCTATCAGGTTGATCTCAATCCTCAGGGGAGTCTTTGCCCTGGAGGAGATGGGAATGGGGGGTGGGCTAGAGGGAAGGGGAGGGGGCGGGAGGGGGGAGAACAAGGGAATCCACGGTTGATGTGTAGAATTAAATGATATTGTAAAATAAAATTAAAAAAAAATTAAACACACACACACACAAAAAGAAGTAAGACTGGACCTGCACTGTGTGGAAGATTTCTCTCCTCCTAAAGTGAGCTGTCTACCACATCGAGCATAGCTTGAGCAAAAGTGACCTCAAAGCCCACCCCCACAGTGAGACACTTCTACCAACAAGACCACACCTACTCCAACAAGGCCACACCTCCTAATAATGCCACTCCCTTTGGGGGCCATTTTCTGTTGAATCACTACAGTGCACTCCCAGGTCCCCAAAGGCTTGTAGCCATATCATAATGCAAAAATGCATTCAGTCCAACTTCAAAATCCCCCATAATCTATAACAGTCTCAAATTTGTTTCAAAATCCAAGTTCAAAGTCTTTTCTGAGATTCATGCAATCTTTTAACTATAATCCCCTATAAAATCAAAATAAAAAAGCAGATCACATAATTCCAACATATAATGGCACAGGATATACATTACCATTCCAAAACATAGGGAATGGAGCATAGTGAGGAAATACTGGGCCAAAACAAGACTGAAAACCAGCTGAGCAAACTCCAAACTCGGCATCTCCATGTTTGATGTCAAACACTCTTCAGATCTCCAACTCCTTTCCACTTTGTGGACTGCCACATACTTCTTTCTCTTGGACAGGTTCTACTCCCTATTAGCAGCTTTCCTCAGCAGATATCCCACATTTCTGGCATCTCCAACATCTTGGGGTCTCCAAGGCAATCCAGGCTTCAATATCATGCAATGGCCTCTCTAGACAGCCCTGACACATGCCTGGCCTCAGTGGTTTTCCTTAGCCTCAGAGCAAATTCCATAGCCCCTTTTTTCTATCCTTAATTCTAAAACCACATGGCCAAACATGGCCCCCTTATGAGATCTTCACCAACTTTCTGGTTTTGATCTGTTACCTTCACTGCCTAAGTCTGACTATTACGGAACTGGTGTAGCATAGACCGAACTGGCCTCAAACTCAGTGATCTGCCAGCCTCTGCCTTCCAAATGCTGGGATTAAAGGCATGCCCCACCACACCTAGTTCTAAGCTTTTCTTTAATTTCTTTTCACAAGTTGGAAACTTTATTCCATTTCTCAACCTGTTTAATTCCTTGAACAGAGGACTTAGCTCTATTACAATTTCTGGTGCCCCTTTTCTCTTCAAATTATACATTTTATACTTCTCTTGCTCAGCTTTCTCCTTTTCATTATAAATATTTATTAGTATTAACACTAATAACCACACAACAGAGTCAATACTTGGCTACTTTGAGATTTCCCCTGCCAATGGAATTAATCCAAAATACTTCACTTTAGCCTCAGGCATACTTTTTGGACAAGGACAAAAGGCAACCACATTCTTCACCAAAATAACACTAGAACAATCTCTAGGCTACATGCTAAAATTGTCCTCTGAAACCTCTTGAGCCAGCTCCCAACAGTTTAAATCACTCTCAGCACCACTGTCTTCCATGCTTCTACTAGGATGGCCTATTAAGCAGTGCTTAAGGCATTCCACTGCTTTCCTAACTCCAAGGACTGAAGTCCAAATTCTTCCAAATAAAAATATGGTCAGATCTATCATAGCAATACCCTAGACCCTGGTTGTTGCTAGAAAATTGTCTGTACAACCAGGAAATGTGCTAGAAGCCTCTGAATTTCATAAGAAATATCATGTTAATATCAAGGGTTTGAAGAAAGATTTTTCTATCTCTTGGCAACAAGCCAAGACAATTATAAGGAAATATCCTACTTGTTCTTTATATAACCAAATTCCACTACCTACAAGAAGTAATCCTAAGGGTACTAAAAGAAATGAAATTGGGCAAATGGATGTGTTTCATTTTACCGAGTTTGGAAAATTAAAATCTGTGCACCATACCATAGATGCATATTCAGGATTTCAATGGGCAACTGCTTTGAGTTCTGAAAAGGCTGATTCTGGAATCACACATTTACTAGAAGTTATGGTCATTATGGGGAATATCTGTGCAAATTAAGAGAAAATAAAATAGCTTTTTGCATATTACAACATAAAATATATTACAGGTATACCACACAATCCTACAAGGTAAACAGTTATAGAAAGACCTAATTGTACTTTAAAATATATGCTTAATAAGCAGAAAGGGGTAATAAAGACCCCCAGAGATAGACTGCACAATGTTTTATTAACTTTAATTTTTTTTAATGATAATGAGAAAGGAACAACAGCTGCAGATAGACATTTGATAATAGAAAAGACTGCTGAATTAAATCAGTCTGTATACTTTAAAGATGTGTTGACTTCAGAATGAAAACCAGGATATATGTTACATTGTGGAAGAGGTTTTGCGTTTGTATTCACAGGGGGGGAAAGTTATGGATATCATCAAAATTGATAAAGATTAGATATGAACATGAGAGACCTCTTGATTAGGAGAGGCAATAGTTCATCAAACAGCATGGCAAATTAACTAGGCAAAAAGAAAACTCCCTAAAATTAAGGTTGGGGCAGGGTTTTGATTTTATCTTTCTAGGAGAACAAAAGCATCCAACTAAGGAATCTGAAGACCACTGGACAAATGAGACATCTGAAGAAGAAGGCTGAATCATTCAGAGAAAAATGCCCCAGAAAAAAAAAAGTAAATTGGCCTAATAGTATAGCATATTTCCAACAGGATAAAATATAGTGGTATTTTATTTGTGCTGAAATGTGATTTTATTTGTATGTTAATAAATAAAGTTGCCTAGGAGTCAGAGCTATTAGCAAGCCATAGGGAAATCCAGGGCGGTGGTGGTGCACGCCTTTAATCCCAGCACTTGGTAAGCAGAACTAGGTAGATCTCTGTGTGTTCAAGGATACAGCCAGCATTAGAGACACACGCCTTTAGTCTCAATACCAACCATAGAAGACCTGGAGTGACCTACAGACAGGCAGTGACGAGATGGTCATGTGGTTGGGTTTACAACCAATGAGAAGGAAGAACAAGAACTCTTTATAAGACAAACACACAGGAAGTAGCGCCCTTTCCGGAGAGGTCTCTTGGTGGGAGAGGCTAGCTGGCAGCAGGCGGGTAAGGCTCTTAGCTCTGACCTCTTGGGCTTTTATCTTTACATTAGCTCTGTGTCTCTTATTTAATAAGACGGTTGGTTACATCTACAATAAAATTTTATAAATCTTCCCAAATATTTGTCTTTACTGTTCTCTACAGACATATAAGGCAAATGGTCTTTTGGTAGTTCCAATTCAATTAAAAATTAAAGTTAGCTTTGGAGTTGGAGCATAGCTCTCTACTTCTCTAAAGCCAAGTATGCTTATTAAAGAGAAATCCAAAAATCTGTCTCATGTCAGAAGAGCCACCTGGTATGAGACAGAAGAAAACCCAAAATTAGGGACTATTCTATTTCCACTAATCTCATAATCCTTTGGTTTTTGACTCTTTAAAACTTTTCTTAAGGTATAAATATTATCTCAATTATTAAGATTAATATATGTATATATAAACTTTCTGTTATAATATTAAATATGGCCATATAGAATACTAACATTCTAGATTTAGGATTCATCTAGCTTCCTGTATGTCATTTCAGGCTTGAGTCTGAAGCAGATAATTCAGAATTAACCTGTGAATCCCTGGTGTATTTAATAGATTATAGCCCTTTAACCTCTTAAAGATCTGCTGCATATGACATTTAAAATGTTTAAATCTTCTGTAGTGAACCATGAACATTCCTGACAGTGACCTTTGTAGCCTCCAAAAAGATGATGGGGCACTACAACAAAGATTCCACCTGGATTGTGGTAATGCCACTAAGCTGACAAACACCATCCAAAGATCAGCTTTGGACAACAAACTGCTCAGGACAATTTCAACGTAGTTAGCTAAGATGGTCCAGCCTCATAGACTACTTCAGTCAGGATTTCAGATAAGCCTTGCACCCTCCCATCACACAAAAACTGGACAACAGCTATCTCTCCCAGAACTTGATCTTTATCACAATTTTTCAGGGTCCCCTAAAGATACCATTGCCCCCAGACAGCAAGAAGTAATCTTAAGAATACTATACCCACATTCTCAAGCAGCAGAGGACTTGGTCATTCAATGGATGTTTGTCATCATTTAGAGGGGTTGGTCACAAATTGTTATTGATCATGATCAGGCAGGAAACAAAGCAAAAGAAATTAGATTCAGGGACTTCATTCTAAAAATAAAAAGGGGGATACAGGAATGATAGGATAAAAAGAAGATTATTGTATCTACTTTAAAACTAAAAAAGCAACTACTAGTCTCAAATATTTTACATTGGTATAGATTTTTTTATATTGATACAAATTTAAGGTTATTTTTGTTATACTGTATATATGTTTCTGTAGATGGAGTTTTCCTGTACTGACAGCCACTCCCAATTAATCACTCAGAAACTTAATACTAATTGTAAATGCTCAGTAGACAGTTCAGGATTATTACTAGATAACTCTTATATTTAAATTAACCCATATTTCTTATCTATGCTATGTCATGTGACTTGGTACCTTTTCTCAGTATAGCATGCCCATCCTGCTTTTCTCTGCATCTGCTGGCAACTCTCTGACTCTGCCCTTCTTCTTCCCAGAATTCTCCTAGTCTGACTCCCCTGCCCAGTCTCTCCTGCCCAGCTATCGGCCATTCAGCTCTTTATTAAACAATAAGAGTAATACATATTTACAGTGTACAAAGATTGTTCTACAACATGTTTCTACTCTTTTTAAGATACTTTTGTATATTAATACAAATTTAAGGTTATTTTTGTGATACTGTATCATATTCTTGTTTAAGGTATTGTACCTATGCAGCTCATTTTAAAAATGTAATGTAAAGTTCTAGTCCTTGAAAGCTATTTATGATAGTAAAGAAATACCTGTTAAGAATTAGTCATCTATAGCAATCAAACTTATAATCATGTTAGGTATGTTTTCAAGGTCATATAGAGATATGTTTTAGATAGATAAGTGATCTTCAAACACTTCAAAGACCTACAGAGTACGGCATTTTAAGTGTTTTAATAACATAAGGCTTTTCATGACAGTGAGACATGTCTGCTCCTGCAGCACCAATTTACTTCAAAAAAGGGATAATGGGCATTTTAAAAGTTCCATATGGAGTTTGCTTTCTTTGTGGCAAAAGCTAGCCACTTGGGCAAGAAACTTCCCTTGCCTCAACTGCTGACAGTATGCTCTCCAAACTGGACAAGCAGGACACAAAATAAGGTGACTTCAGAATTTTACCATGACAGACTAGGACAGTACTTCAAAATTCCTGCTTCACAAAAAAGCCTGTCGAATATTCTAGGTCTGAAGGTCAAAAATGAATGCCCCAACATTACAGAGGAACCTTGAGTGATTGCCAGGCAGCCAGCTGTTTCTGTCATTTCTTAGTTTTGGAAGTTGTTTGCTCTGCACTTCCTATTTACTCAGGTAATATTTATATCCTTTGTGAGTCTCTAATGGAGTTGGAGATTAGATAGTTACAGTCACAGTTTTCCTTAGTTATAATAGAAAATAAATTAGGTACAAAATTTGGACTCACCAAGATAAGATAGATAATAGAGTATTTTCTCTGAATTTGCCAAATACTAATGGACTGGACATTGTGAATGTATTTTGTACTTGATAATTATTCTTATTGTATATAATTTTGCATTATTAGAATAAATCTTTCTATTTTATTTATTTATTTAGTTAAAACCTTTCATTTTTATTTAGACAAAAAGGGGGGAAATATTGCAGTAGAAATGTCTGTAAAGCCAATCCACTATGCCAATAAAGCAACCTTGAATCAAAGACAGAGTCAGTAATTGGCTGACAAGGATTAGCAATAAAGTTCTTGGAGAATTTAGCAAGGTGGCTAGAGAGAACAGGAAGAGAGGAGGGAGGAGTTCTGCAGAATTTCTGGGGCTAATGGTTCAGGAAAAAAGTGGAGAGAGGGTCAGCCAATCCTTCCACTTTCCTTGGATTTTTCAGGACTTTATCTCAATTTCTGACTCCTAAGTTTTTATTATACTATAACAAATTAGGTAATCCTTACATCTGGTAGAAACCTCAACTTCTGTCTTAGTTAAGATTTCTATTGCTGTGAAGAGACACTGTAGCAGGAATCTTAAAAGTTCTTATTAATAAAATCAAACCTGAGGCAGGTATTGGGGTGAACACTGGAAGGTCAGAGACAGAATAAGCCACAGCTACCTCACCTTGCCGGATCCTCAGCTGGTCTTGTTTCCTCAGACTGGAGGCCTCTGAGTCCTCATCCAGAATGGGTCTCAGCTGAACTGCTGCTAGAAGCCTGAAAGCTTAACCAGGCCAAATGCTTAACCAGGCCAAATGCCTCTAGTTTCTGGTCCTCACGCCTTATATACCTTTCTGCTTTCTACCACCACTCCCTGGGATTGAAGGCTTGCTTTCTGGGATTAACGGCGTGAGTCACTATACTTGGCTGTATCCTTGAACACATGGATTTCTGCCTCTGGAATGCTAGGATTAAAGGCGTGTGCTACCACTGCCTAACCTCTGTTTAATATTGTGACTGTTCTGTCTCTGACCCCAGATAAGTTTATTAAGGTACACAATATTTTGGGGAACACAATACCACCACAAGACACCATTACCACGGCAACTCTTATAAGGAAAACCTTTAATTGGATGGCTCACTTACAGTTCAGAGGTTTAGTCCATTATTATCATGGTGGGAAGTAAGGCAGCATGCAGGCAGATATGGTGCTGGATAAGGAGCTGAGGGTTCTTGCATCTTGACTCACAGGCAACAGGAAGTATTCTGAGACACTGAGTATGGCTTGAGCATATGTGAGCCCTCAAAGCCCACCTCCACAGTGACACACTTCCTCCAACAAGACCACACCTACTCCAGCAAGGCTATACCTCCTAATAATGCCACTCCCTTTGGTTTTTTTTTCCAAACCACCACACATGGGGAATAGTAATCTTCAGCACAACTTTGCTCTAAGCATCACAGACAGGATTGTTATGATGTGTTTTATACTGTGCGTGCTATTCTGTGCATTTTAGCTGTGAATATTGATGATAACACTGTATTCATTTGAAATCCATCAAAAATAAAACTCCCCAGAACTGAAGCCTCTTTTGCTAACTCAGTGTTTAAGACTGTTTATGTGGAAATGTGTAGGCAACAGAGGCATGACATGACTGCAAATTTCCCAACATTCAGAATCCTTCCATTCACACAGAAGGAAATCTGCTTGGTCTCCATAGTCCTCTATTTGCCTTTGTCAAATGGGGATTTATCAGAAGAGTTTGGACATCTGTGGATTCAGCTCTTAGGCTCTTCTGTTTCCCTCACCAGCCAGTTGGTGCCTTGTGTTTGTTTGTTTGGTTGGTTTTGGTTTTTTGAGACAGAGTTTCTCTGTGTAGCCATGGCTGTCCTGGAACTCTTCCTGTAGACCAAGCTGGCCTCAAACTCAGAGATCTGTCTGCCTCTGCTGGGATTAAAGGCATGTGCCACCACCACTCAGTCTTTGTTTGTGATGGAGACTGCACTGCCTCCTTGTCTCTTTGCCTGTCTGGTCTCATTACTTGACAGCAGTAACTAATGGTAGGGAAAAGCTCTTTGGGTTCAGTTTCAGATGTCAGTCATAGTGGGGAAAGCACAGTAGGGCCACACAGCTGATAGTGGCAGCATGTGACAGAGACTGTCCATATCATTGGTGAACAGGAAGCAGAGAATACGGTAAGAGCTAGGAGCTGGGTGCATCTTTCAAAAGCCCAGCCTTGATGCACTAGCTCTGCCAGCCACATCCCACCTCCTAAGAGCTCCAGAACTCCCGAGGTTAATGCCACAAGCTGGAAACAAGCATTCAAACTGTGAGCCAATGTGGCAGGAGGACTCCCAAGCAGCAGAGTGTTCAAGGGAGAGGGGGTGTGCTACTTCATTGATGTAACCTCAACTGAGTTCACTAATCTTGAAATTAGGAATAGATTTAAAGATTAAGGAACAACCCAGCATACATACATTTTTTAACAGAATAAAGAAAGCCCAGTGTTCACATTGGCCAGCATAGGACCCAGGAGACAGGTCTGAACTAGATGAGCCTTCAATTCTGGATTCTGGGATAGGTTAGATCTTGGGAGATTCTCCCATCTTTAAAGTGTGGATAAAATATCTTTCTGGGTCATGTCAGGTTAAACTGTGTGAGAAGGTCCTCACAAGTCCTCCTCAGAGTTCAACCATCCCTTCCTGAGCACAGCCCTCCTGGTGTTGGCCAGGTACTGGGTCTTTACTGAGTAGCCATTAAAATTAACTGAATTGCTCTGTTAATTACAAGCCCACCCTCAAAAGACCTCACTTTAGTCAACTGGAATTTAATAGATGGTTGCTATGGGCCACTTAGCATCTCAACACAAAACACACAAGGTGAGAATAGTTTACCATGCCAGTAAATCACCCATTTCTTGATGCTTTGAGATTTAAGGAGTACTGACTTCAACTATCATGAAGCCCTTTTCTTTTCTCAAAGATTGTCTTTAATTAGAATAGAATTACATCACTTTACCCTTCCCTCTCCCCAGCCCCTCTTATGCTCTCCACTCCCAAGTTGATAGTCTCTTTTTATTAGTAGTATTGTTACATGTGTATGCTCACCAATACGTAAATACGACATGCTGAGTCTGTTTCTATTGAAGCCTCTTTCATTCTTTATCTGCATAATTCCATTACTGCCAAACTATATTCCTATTTGAGGATGTAAAGTCCTTGTCTTTACTCACCTTCTTTTGTTGTGTGATGGATTATTTCCTCCACGTAATGCCAATTTTTTCTATCTAGTTCTGTAGCCATATAAAGCAGAACTACACATAAACATGTAAGTATTTTTATTTCCACTGACCAGTGATAGGAAAACAAACAAACAAACAAGAAACCAGACCATTTACTATCTTGGTTTCTTTTCCTGTTGCTGTGATTTAAAAATACCCAGTCAAAAACAACTTACAGGGAAAAGGATTCATCTGGCTCACAAGTCCAGGTGACAGTCCATCATTACAGGGAGGTCACAACCCAGGAACTTGAAGTATCTAGTCACATTATATATAGTCAAGAGCAGGGAGCAGAGAACTAATGAACACATGCTAATACTTAGCTCACTTCTGATAGAATCTAGGAATCTCTGCCTAGGGAATGTGCTACCCACATTGGAGTGGGTCTTCCCGCCTCTATCAAAGCAATCAAGATAATTTCCTACAGACACACCCACAGGCCAATCTGTGACAATCATTTGGAATTACTTTCCCAGGTGATTCCTGATTGTGTTAAATTGACAATTAAATCCAAACACCACAGCTGATCAATTGTCAGAATGTGAAAATGGCATTGCTTGGAGGCCTCACTATTTAACAAATTGCAGGAACTTAGAAAACAATGATGAAAAAATGTCACAGAATAAGCCAGACACAATCCAGCCTCAGAGGAAGTGATTCATTGCTTTTGGTCATCATGGAGACTGGAAGATGTGACAGGGCCCAGCTGTAATTTGAAACTTGACATTTCAGTTTCAAACAGCAAAGGAAATTCTTACATTCTTTTGGGGTGGGGGTGTATTGTGTATTGGTGGATGTATTTGTGTGGGGCAGGGCACATGTGTATGTGTGTACATGTGTAAAGGCCGGTGATCAACTTCAGAGTGTTGTTCCTGAGGAACTGAATGGCTTGTTTGATGAAGTAGTCTCTCACTGGGACAGGGATTCGCCAATGAGGAGGCTGACTGGCCAGCAAGTCCCTGGAGTCTTCCCATCTCTGCCTCATCAGAGTTGAGATTACAAGAACTCACTACAATGTTCAGCTTTTAAGTGAGCACTGGAGACTGAACTCAGGCATTCACACTTGCGGGACAAACAGACAAACACTCTACTTGATTAGCTCTCCCTCCAGGCCCTCTTGTATTCTTAATGACTTTAAAATGTTCCCAAAGACATCCACCCAGATGACAAGTTGTCCATAATCTTTGTGCCTGGAACCTAAGTGCACACCCTATGTAAGCGTGCTGAGTCTTGAGCAGTCCTCAGCACTCCGATGTCCAGGTGCTGCAGCTGAAGGCATTTACAGACACTAGGACTCCGGCTTTGATTTTCATTCGTCAATTTGGAAAACTCCCAGTACTTTTCAAGTCATGCCACCAGTGCCACACACCTGTGTCTGTCTGATCTTAGACTTGTAGAGCTGCATATGAATGGGCGTTACAGCCGGAACCCACAATGCACCCCACTGGCTCTTGTTTCCAGCACCTGGTCCCCAGCAGCCGCTGCTGTTTGGGAAAGCTGTAAAATCTGCCAGGCAAGTCTTAGATGCAGAAGTAATTTACAAGGAATGGGTATAACACAGACCTTGGTTCTGGCCTCTTCCTGCTTCCCAGTCACTCATAAGGGGACTAGCCTCTACCACATGCTCCTATGACCACAGAGATGTCTCCAAGCCTTTCCCACTGTCATGTCCTGGGATCCTCCTGAAACCTCGAGCAAGAAGAAGTCTGTCTTTCTTAGAGTTGTTCCTGCCAGACGTTTGGCAGGTAATAGCACTGTGAAAGTGACTCACGCAGCAGGTAATTCTGTACATTAGCACCAACATTCGACTCTTCCAGTTTGTCCTCTAGCATGCTCAGCTGTGAGCATGGCTGCAGTGAACTGTGAATTGTTTTGTTACAAACTTCAATGGGTTCCCTTATTTCTGATTCGAATTATTATAAAGACTTTGTAGTTTTTAATTATGCTATTAATAGGTTATAATACCAATGAATTCCATATCATAAGAGAAAAAAATAGACCATGAAATACTTGCTATAAAAATCAACATTCCTTTGGATAGAATTGTCAGTGTAGCAAAACTGATAGCAAACATCTATGAAGCCACACCACCCCATAACTTTCCTTGTTTCTTTTCTAATAACCCCAGATACACCTGATTAAAACCCAGGAGCTGGGGATGTGGCTCAGTGAAGAAAGAGCTTCCTGAATAAGCATGAGGATGCACTGGATCTCTGGCACGCATGTACAAAAGGCTAGGAGCAGTGGCCTATGCCTATAATCTCAGCACTGGGGAGAAGGAGGTAAGATGGGTCTCTGAGGCTCACTAACCAGCCAACCTTGCCTAATCAATGTGTCAAAAGCTGATGACAGACCCTGTCTCAAAACAAGCAGTAACAAGGTGGACAGCTCCTGAGGAACAACATTCAAGGTTGACCATGGCCTCCATCTTCCATGTGTGTAGATGTGCATGTGCTCCTGTATACACACACACACACACACACACACACACACACACACACACACACACAC
>CABHPR010146151.1:25350-39820 GCA_902168415.1 Peromyscus melanophrys
CACACACACACACACACACACACACACACACACACACACACACACACTACACTACACTCTGTGAGTCCCTGCTGACTTGGGAAATAAAATCCTTTTCAGAATTCCGCCACATTGTTGTGTAAATCCGAGGAACATCACTATAAACGTCAAGCAAGTGCTAAGGACTGGGCACCATTAGGAGCAGTATAATGAGTACCCACCCTCACCTTTAGATTTTGTCTGACTGTGGTCAAATTTGCCTTCACAGATCTCCCGACAAACCTGGTTAGCGGGACGATGGGCCCTGGACATTTCAAACTGGACACTAGTTTATTCACACTTCAATAAAACATTGTTAAAATATTCTTATTTTGTAAATGCTTTCCTTCCCTCTCCCTTCCTTCTTCCTTCCCTCTCCTTTCCTTTTCTCCAGGATTGTTCTGTTATATAGTGATCTATAGTTTTGATTTGTGGTCGCCTCTAGCATGCAGAACATCACCAGAATACAAACCCAAGGTCCTATAAAAGTTTCAAGACCTTGGAGATTATTTAGTAAATTATTGACAACTCTATTGTTTGAAAGACTTACAAGCTAAAAGTGCATATTTAAGGAGAAACAGTAGATGTGGAGTCTCTCTGGCCCTGACCTATCAGTCGGTGTGCAGCCTTATCTTCATAAAGCACTCTTTGAAGTCAACAGGAATTCTACTGCTCAGGGAGAGAGGTGCATGCTTCCAATAGTAATGTGTGTGACGCCAGCTCCTGTGTGTCACAGAGGGACTCCATACCACCCCATCAGACTACAAAGTCAGGAATCCAGAACCAGTCAGCTGGTTCTGCCTTCCCGGTCTAGCATATAACTCATGAGACACATTTTTTTTCTTCAGTGAAAATGGCAAAACTGTACAAATGCCAGCTTCAGATGCATGGGCCTTCAGGAAAGTACAATTGCCATCAATACCCAATTATTAGCCACAGACAAACAAGCTGTCACTATGATTAACAAGTAGAAAAGCAATCCACTGCAATATTGCCTTCAAATAAAATGTATAAAATGCCTTTGTGTATCTGTGGAGGCCAGAGGTCAATACTGGGTTTCTGCCTCAATCACTGTTTTTATTGATCAGGTTTCCCACTGAACCCAAAGCTCACTAGCTGGCCAGCAGCTTCCAGGGATTCTCATCTTTCTGCCTCCCCAGTGCAGAGTTTATAGGCATGCACCACTATCACGGTTCGGTTTTTTGTCAACTTGACATAGGCTAGTGTTATCTGAAAAGACAAACCTTCATTGAGGAAATGCCCCCATTCAATTGGCTAGTAGGCCAGCCTGTGGGGTGTTGTGTTGATTGGTGATGGATGTGGGAGGGCCTGTGAGAGGTGCCTCCCTGGGCAGGTGGTCCTGGATGGTGTAAGGAAGCAAGCTGTGCAGGGCCAGGAGGAGCAAGCCAGTGAGTAGCACTCATCTGGGGCTACCCTGCTCCAGGTTCCTGCCTTGCCTTCGTGCTCTGACTTCCCTCAGTGACAGACTGGAGTCTGGGGGATGAAATGAAGTCTTTCCTCCCTGAATTGTTTCTGGTCATGATCTTTATCACAATAGAAGGTGAACCAGAACAACCGCCACAATAGCCCCCTTTGTAAGTGGGTGGAAGGGATTTGAACTCAGATCCTCATGCTTGCATGATAAGCACTTTACTAATGGAGCCATCTCACCAGACTTTTAACAACACATCGCAAAAGGCTATGAAGTTAAGATGCTAAAAGATTAATCTCCATTAAAACACCTACCCTCAACCTTACTATGGAATTATCTCACCCTTTGTCTGCAATAGTATGTGTGTTCTAGGACTAGAGAGTGAAGCTAGATCCTTGTGCATGACAGATAATGCTTGACTCATGGGGTAGTTCCCCAACCTACGCAATAGTGCTTTTAACTCAGTTTTTATGTTAAAGACTTGTGCTTATCTCCTAGGGTTCTCACCCATAACTAAAGTCTCTGACAGTGAAGATTTCATTTACCACATTACTTCCTATATCCATAGCTTCTGACATAGGATAATTAAGTATTTAGTTAAAAAAAAATCAACAAATGTCTGCCTGTCAGATCATTAGTTTTAAGTTAAGGGTAGTTGCATATAAAAAAAAATCAGAAAAAATGCAGAATCTGGAGCATGGTTCAATATCAGAAGCACAACTTCAGAATGGCTGCCTCAGGTTATATAGCACCCAGTAGAAGCTTCCAGGTTGGGGAAGGTATTGGGGTTCTCATCAACTTCACAACTAGAGAAGATGATAAAACTCCATGCTTTCCTACTCATGATTGCTTCCCAACAGGAAGATTCTGAGTACAAAACACCATCCCCTCTTCAGCCTCCCCATTCCATCCTTGTAGTTGTAAGTTTTCTCTTCTCCCACCTGGCTCCCATGGCATGGCAGTCCCGAAGCTGCTTTTAAAATGATCACTCAGAGATTTATATTATTTTCAAACTATATGGCCTAATGGCTCAGGCTTCTCGCTAGCTATCTCTTACACACAAATTAACCCATAATTCTTATCTATGTTTAACCACGTGGCTTGGTACCTTTTTCCAGTTCTGCCTTGTCATCTTGCTTCCTCTGTGTCTGGTTGGTGACTCCTAACTCAGCCTTTCTCTTTCCAGAATTCTCCTTGTCTGCTTATCCTGCCTATACTTCCTGCCTGGCTACTGGCCAATCAGCATTTTATTTATCAACCAAATCAGAGCAACACATATTCACATCACACAGAAAGACATCTCACAGCACATCCTGTTTCAGGAAGTAAAAGTCCCAAGGATGAAGCATCCCAAAACAGAAGACACATCTTGATCACTCTCTAGGAGGAGATGAACAGACATTTCCTGAGAGAAATAGGAAAATTGTTTTCTCTGATGCTATGTAAGGATGAAATTTTTCTCCTCTGTATAGAAAGTTATAAACATACTTGGTTGGAGACATGGCTTCCTGGAGAGAGTTGCTTTTGCAATGTTTTTTATTTGTATTAAAATCTGCATTAGAAATTACCTTTGCTAGCCAGGCATGATCCATGCCAGAAATCACAGCAGTCAGGGGACAGAAGCAGGAAGATCTGATTGCAAGCTCATCTTCAGCTACATACTGAGTTCCAGGATGGCCTGGGCCGCATGTATCTTACCTCCATCCTACCCCATCAAAGAAAGGAAGAAAGAGAAATCCTCCTTGCCATATAATCAACAGATACATGGCCATGAGTGATTGATTGGTTTGCCTCATGTAAAGCTTCAGAAATATTTAATGTTCTTTAAAATATCAGCAAATATAATCAGCTAGCCCTATATCTGCCTCTGCTTAATTTATGCCTAAAGATGAGATAGTTTACAATTTTAATTAATAAAATGGCTATTTCAGGGCACAAATAATAAGTGCAGGGAGGCTTATCCAGAAAGGCAAATGTGTTATTACAAAATGGGTCTGCAGTGTATATACTGAAGGAAGCATCCCCACCACAGTAGAAAAGACAATATCGAGTTCTACAAACATATTTTATTAGGACATTTAGAATTTACACAAGGTGATCATATGGCATACATTATAATGTAGTAAGACATCACCATTCTGAAGTAATTTAATTGTAGGCAAACTGAAAAACAATTCCAATGGTGTTCAGCTCCTTGACTCCCAAGTACCATAATAAACAGATAAGAGGCTCCCTAGCAAAGCTCACGCAGCATCACTGGCTGTCATTGAGGAGAGAGCAGCCAGTC
Organism: Peromyscus melanophrys; assembly: GCA_902168415.1. Classification (NCBI taxonomy): domain Eukaryota; kingdom Metazoa; phylum Chordata; class Mammalia; order Rodentia; family Cricetidae; genus Peromyscus; species Peromyscus melanophrys. The sequence goes on from CABHPR010146151.1 coordinate 29,088, forward strand.
TAGCCAAGGTCAGAGCTTGATGAACCCCAGATTAATGATTTACGGTCATGTCTGCTTTTACTCTGCATTTAAAGTTTCCCATAACTTTAAGTAAGACTCATAGTGGGGCTGGGAGAATCAATGTTTATTATGCTTTTCCTTCAAATACCTCTGCCCTAAATTTCAAGCCCTCAGTTTCTGTTTCCTCACTGTTTATAACTCAGGATTTGGTATAGTCCGTGGATTATGTTAACATATTTACACTATTTGTATATATTTTATTTTTCCTTTATAAGTATGAAGGGGGCATTTTGCATTATAATTCTTTAAGATTTTATAACATCTATGTGAATAAAATAATTTCACCAAATTTGAGCCTCTAATTGTAAACTGGAGCAATAACAAGGAAACAAATAAATGAACTACACCAGGAATTGCCTCTGATTGACCAGTTAATTGGATAGCGGAAGGCTCCTCTCTCCTTGCATTTGATGATGCATCTGCTCAGAGTCATTTGTCCATAGTTCAGGAAGCTGAACAGCCAGGCTCCCCTTCCTTGCAGAGTCCAATAGAAATATGATCCTGGAGAAAACCCCAGAAAAGAGCTGTAAATCCTGCCAACATTCCCTGAATCTGTGAAGCTAGAATGATTCTCTCCAGACAAGCTTTAGAAAATAATGTATCAATTTCTGATGGCAATTTATTGTTCTTTGCAATCAATTGCGCTTATGCTGTGGCTTTAAATTTTGACTTTTCCCTCTCTCACTCATAGTGGTTGAGATTATGAAACCAGAAATGGAGAAAGCTTCAAGGGATCACTCTTCAAAGTTCTGGGATTTAGATGGCATTGTTTGCAGTCACAAAACTTCTGGCCACTCTGGTCTTTATCAGTAGTCCCTTTAAATGAGGCAACATTAAATAAACACTAAGAATCAAGCTGGGTGGTGGTGGTGGCGCACGCCTTTAATCCCAGCACTCGGGAGGCAGAGCCAGGCGGATCTCTGTGAGTTCGAGGCCAGCCTGGTCTACACAGTGAGTTCCAAGAAAGGCGCAAAGCTACACAGAGAAACCCTGTCTTGAAAAACAAAAACAAACAAAACAAAAAAGAATTAAGCCAAAGTATCCCTTGTCCTTCAAAGAAAACCAACAGTCACTGTCATCCTTAAACCCACTCTTCCTAGAATGTTGAATGAGGGGGTCAAGCCAAGCGAGGGCATAAATGGCTTGGCACAAAAGTGTCACACACAAGCCGTGTGTTAGGGAAGCTCTGGAGCAGTGGTTCTCAACCTGTGGATCGTGACCCCCTTGGGGTCAAATGATCCTTTCACAGGGGTCATCTAAGACCATCAGAAAACACAGATATTTACATGATTTACATGATTCATAACGGTTACAAAATTACAGTTATGAAGTAGCATCAAAAATAATTTCATGGTTGGGGGTCACCACAACATGAGGAACTGTATTAAAGGGTCGCAGCGTTAGGAAGGTTGAGAACCACTGCTTGAGAGGGACAGAACCAACTGTATGGTGTGTATCTGTGTGAGAGAGAGACAGGGAGAGAGAGGGGTGGGGTTTATTAGTCTAGGGAGTCCAACAGTGGCTGCCTTCGTGCCTTCACACTGGCAGGGCCAACGACTGCTGGCTGCTTAGTCCGTGAGGCTGGACTCTCAGCAGCACCAGTCTTCCCTGGAGGCCTGGGGGACTCCTGGTCTCCAGTCCACGTTGGAAGGCTTGACAATCTGGGTTCTGATGTCACCAAGAGCGACAGCAACAGTGGCAGCTGCAGCGGCAGGATGCCACCAGGTAGATGAGCTTGCCAGTGCAGCTTGAAGGAGAGCAAGAAAAAGAGAACACTTTGCTTTCTCGGGGTTCCTCTTACTGAGGCCGCCTCCAGAAGGGAGCATTCATGTTTAGGGTGGGCTTTCCCTCTTCAAGCAAACTGATGGAGAAAGTCCCTCCCCAGTATACCTTGCAGCTTGTCTGTCAATTCCAGTCAACTTAACAACCAAGACTCTCATCATCACAGCATGTGGTTTATATTTACTCTTCATTAAAAAGAGTGGAGGGAGAGGCTGGGGAGACAAATGAGGCAGTCAGTAAAGGGATTGATTACCTTTCACCCAGAAGGACCTGAGTTCAATCCCTACAACCTGGGTTTTTTATCACAACAGAAATGAAGCAAGGATGTTGGGTGGATGGCACAAGGACCAGCTTACTGAACCATAAGCACACATTCTTCTTTCCTGGACTTTGATCTGGATTGTGGAGTGCAGATCTTAGGGTGTCCCTCTTTCCATTATGTGGAACACAGGAAGGAGAACAACACAGTTGTTCAAGCAAGAATAACCAAGGAATAAAAATGAAGAGACCTGGCCCCTTGATAACATCCTAATCTCTTGGATTGGAAAACCCTGAGTACCATCTCCAACCTGGAGAGTCTCAGTGTATAGACCATTGACCAGATTTTCACTTATTTATTTTTGCTTAAGTCAGTGTGAATAGGACTTCCAAACCACTTAACCAAAAGTTCTGCCTTGGAGAGACATCAAGCTAACTTCCTGAAAAATACCAAAATTTAGATGTAAATAACCAGCATTTAAGCAATAGAGTTACACAGCCAGGTTAAAATGACTCCCTGTACTTCTAGGCACAGGATGCTCATTGAAACTTTGTTGATCCTAGGCTCGTGTCTCTTCTGGAAAATTCTGCCTATGACCTCAAGTTTGTCAGCAACTGTGGATATTACATGTCTGTCTTAGTTATGTGTCTATTGCTGTGATAAAACACCATGACACCATAACTATGGCAACTGTTACAAGAAAGAGTTTATTGAGAGCTTATAGTTTCCTATGGCTAGAGTCCATGACCTTTATGGTAGGGACCAGGGCAGCAAGCTAGCAGGCATGACACTGAATCAGTAGCTGAGAGCTTATATCCTGATCCACAAGCATAAGACAAAGAGAGCTAACCGGGAAGGGCATGGGCTCTTGAAACCTCCCCAGTGACACACCTTCTCCAACAAGACCATTCCTCCTATATCCTTCCCAAACAGTTCCACCAACTGAGGACTAAGCATTCAAATATATGATTGTATGGGGGCTGTCTTAGTTAGGGTTTCTATTGTTATGAAGAGACACCATGACCATGGCAACCCTTAGAAAGGAAGACATTTAATTGTGATGACTTGCTTACATTTCAGAGATTTAGTTGATTATCATCAAAGCAGAGAGCATGGTGGCATGCAGGCAGACATGGTGCTGGCTACATCTTCATCAGAAGGCAACAGGAAATGGTCTGTGACACTAGGAAACTTCAAAACCCACTCCCACAGTGACTTCCTCCACACTTCCTCCAAAAAGGCCATACCTACTCCAATAAAGCCACATTCCTAACTGTGCCACTCACTATGAGCTTATGGCAGCCAATTACATTCAAACTACCACTATGTATCTACAGTGATTATGGAGAGCCAGTCATGTATTCTGGTGTGTGTGTTTGTGTGTGTATGTGTGTGTGTGTGTGTGTGTGTGTGTGTGTGTGTGTGTGTGTGTGTGTGTGTTCGTGTGTGTATGCACTCTATGTACAATGATTATTTGGCAATAAAGCTATATTTTAAAAGATCAGACAGAACACCATATCAATAAACCCATTGTGATTAAAAACAGAAATAAAACTGGTTAGAAATTTTATTACAACCCCTGATGGCACAGTGGTAAATCCAATCTTTTCTCTCTGAGGGATCATAATATATATTATGTAACTTGGAATAAGAATGTGATTCTCCTTCTTAAAGTAAGCAATAAATAAACCTTGGTACTCTATATCAGTTATTAGCTAGTGGTTACAAAGCTCAAAGCCCGACTTCAGCAAAGATCTCTCCACACAGCCTGAGAATTGCTCACTTAGAGACTAAGAGAGAAATTAAAGGTCCTCCCCCAAGTTTCAAAACCAATTCTTGAAAGAAATCAAATCAGAACCATCCATCATCCTCTTCTCCAGCTCTCTTAGAAGACAAACTTATTTGCTAAATGAACAAAATTCAAAATTCTTCCCAGAACCATTTGTGCTAATGCTATTACATTTCTATCCAGAAAAATAGCATCCCGATATAATGCTATCATCCTCTCCTATTGGAGTCCACTTACACTGGCTGGGGAATTCCTTCATGACAGAACATCATCTCTTGAGAACAGGGAGCTGTCATGTTTGGCATTGTATATAGACAGCAGTTAGCAAGGTGCTTGGTGAATAAACCATACTTGTGAAATAGTTATTGAGTGAATAAATGAATCTGATAGCTGTCACATATCGTAAAGAAGGAAAAGAATGAAATTCATAAGCAGGTGATTCTGATATGACCCTCCTCCTGCTGCTGTGGTCATAGAGGGAGTTCCCTCTGGTTCCCTCAAGCTCTGCCTTAGCTCTGCTTACCACCTTTGCATGCATCCAGGCCCTCACAAGGAAGCTGAGACCCTGAAGTGGTTGGATGGAGTTTTTTCAAGTGATGACTGACACAGGCATCCCTGAAAGTCTTTCAGTCTACACCCTGCTCCTTACAATGGCATTCTCCCCTCTCTCCCACTCACGAGTGGAGGATCTCCCCAGACATCACCCTCTGCCTTGACTCCTTACAGTTCAGGAAGTAAGTTCACTTTAGCCTCAGGCATACTTTTTGGACAAGGACCTACTCACAAGTGGAGGATCTCCCCAGACACCCGCTTTGAGTCTGCATCTTACATCCCTTTTCTCAAATCTCTCCCAAAGGAAAGACTGCTGCTCTAAGTATGGATCCAAACAGTTATGTCATTTTGAGATCCATGGACTCTATTATTTTTAATTCAATGTGGCTTTGCTATCCAAATACAACCAGATAAATACTTTGAAACATAACTGTGCCATGTGTTTTTAACAACTTTTTATGAGTAAGATTTCTCATGGGGAAATGGTATTCTATTAAATGTTACTGTCAAGACCTGAGCATGGCTCCATTTTCCAGCATCAACTTTTAAGAGGATTTTATACAATTTTATAACCATAATTATAATTACTTATAATAAGTAATTATTTACCTGGGGTACATTTTAGGTGTGTAAAGGGCTAAAATGTTTCAAAAATAATTTCCATACAGGAGTGTGGTGATATATTGTGTACTCTAATAAAATTTGCCAGAAGATCAGAGATCAGAACAAGCCACTAGAGTAAACACAGAGGTTAGGCAGTGGTGGCACACACCTTTAATCCTAGCACTTGGGAGGCAGAGATCCATCTGGAACTCTGTGAGTTCAAAGCCACCCTGGACTACATGAGATTGATTCAGTCTAGGAGAGAAACAGAGCCAGATAGTGGTGACACACATCTTTAATCCCAGCATTAGGAAGGTTGAAACAGGAAGTGATGGCGGCGGGGCAGAGAAAGGTATATAAGGCGTGAGGAGACAGGAACTGAAGGCTTTTCAGGCTGAGGAGTCCTAGAGGTAAGATGTGGCAGTGGCTTAGTCCTTTGTCTCTCTGATCTTTCAGGATTTACCCCAATATCTGGTTCCAAGTTTTTTTTTTATTAAAAGACCTTTTAAAAATTGAGCAACACAGGAGTCCATTAAACACCAGACTTCACTTGAGTAGAGTAAGCAATATGAAAAGTACAGAGATTCATTGCATGAAACCAAGGTGTCGTGGAGGTTAATCTGCCCAATCTAAATTTATTCATCTGAGGAACTGTATTGTTTAGAGAGAAAAGAACTGTCCTGTGGGCCCTGCTATGGGTGCAAGGTGAAGCTCAATCTATTGCCTGGGTATTTGGGGGTGTGTATTAACAAATGAAGTATGTTTCCTCCCTCTGCATGGCCCTCGCCTCTCCATTAAGTGAAGGAATCATTCCAGCAGTGAGTGGACATAGAGTTGAATCCTCTGGTCCAGGGCACAACAGTAACAAGGCAAGAATTCCACCTGACAAGCATTATGGTTGTGGTACTGGGTGGGGTCACATGAGTGAGACCTGTTTTACTTCTTCCAATTTCAATCCAACAGAAGGCTTTTTCTTTATGAGGGGCCCATGAGAAGTTTATGAACACTGTAGTAAGAATTCTGTGTGCCCATCCAAGCCCTAGGGACTGATACAACTTCATCGAATCTCCTTTTCTGTTTAGAAGAATTAAGAGATGCCTTCCATTGCCTCCTACACAGGGCCTCCTAACCCATCCCTTGAGGTGTCCCCAATGACACAGAAGGTAGCGTTTAATGAGCCTAGGTTTATGACTTCGAAAATGAGGCCAATTTTATCTGACTGCTCCCTTAGGATTCCCAAAAATACCATCTTTACATGCTCGCTTAAAATCACTGAGCACTAACTTCAAGAGCGTCTCCATCCAAGAGCAACTACAGAATCCGTAGGACTGATTGTGAAGGAAAGTGAGAGACTGTTGATCAAAAACCATTCAGAGTGGCTTCAATCTTGAGGCTCCTCAGGATAATGTTAAAAATGAGCCATGTGTATATGAACCTGAAAACAAGAAATCGATATGGTCTATATGTACAGTAAGGTCATAGGGTTCGAACTGATGCTGGGTAACTGCCCTGTAAGTTCACTTTTTGGGGGGAGTAACTAAGGGTGTGAGTTGGCACACCACAAAGGAAATAAGGGTAATTGTTGTCACACCCGGGGTCAATTTTGTGTTTGTTCTTGGTGTGGAGATGACTTTTATTGCTATGTGTGTGTGTGTGTTCACAAGTGATTCCTCTGCATTGCAGCAAACCTGGGACATCTTGAAAAATTAATTTCAAAATAAGCACAAGTGTACATCAATAATATTTTTTCATCCAGTAAATTGTTAGATGATAGGCAAATAGATGATAGATAGGTAAATATGAAAGATGATAGATAGGTAAATGACAAGTGATGGATAATACATTACTTTTATTAGAATATTATATCATACTAGCAAAGAATAGATTTTTTTTCCACTTATTTTTCACAGGTTGCCATGCTGTGAACATTTCTATATCTTCTGAGTCTTTAAAACAAGATTTCTAACAGTTACATAGTACTTTATCATGTGGGATTGCTGCAGAATTGCTGGAATTTATTTAGTAATTTCCCTATTGTTAGAAATCATTTTTCAAACTATCATAAGCAAACCTCAAATGAGCATTCTCCTATTGAAATTCCCTTTGAACACCATGGGTTACTTCTCTGAGCTGAATTCCTAGATGTGAAATGACTGTCACAAAGTTGAATATTGTACAGGCTTTTAAGTGCTCCAGGTCACTTTCTAGAAAGTCTGAGAAAATGGCAGTCCCAGGAGTGTGAACCTTTCTCCATTGCCCTGTTCACCTATCAGCTCCAAGGAAGCTGATTATTGCTTGTTCTTGGTGGGTTTATAAATACAGAGGAAGCAAGGGAACATACCCCAGTGTGGGAAGATACGATGATGAAAACTCCCCTTTGCTACTGTCCATGCCTCAAGCACACACCAGGACAGCCTTACTGAATCCTCAGAAGTTACTGTGCTCTATATATCAGTGCACATGTCTCTAAATGTTCTCAGAACAACTACAGTCACACATATACACGTCAAAATATGAACTTTTGTGTTTATTTCATGTATGAGTGTAGTGTGTGAGCACACATGCACACACACCTCAACGCAACCATGCAGAGGCTGGAGGAGAACTGCCATGCAGGTCCTAGGAATAGGTCTTAGGGCATCGCAGCAAGCTTCTTATCCATTGAGCCATCCTACCTGCCCGAGACACATTTTTTTTTATACAGTTATGATTTCAATGTCATTTTCTTATTTCACTTTTTCTTTGGTGTTTCTCATGAGCTTGATCTACAGAACCCATATTCAAAAGAAGAAATGAATAAACCAAGCCCTGGAGAAGCAGAGAGAGGCAGATCCCTAGAGCTGGCTATCTAGCTACCCTAGACAACTTAGTGAGTTCTAGGAAAGTGAAAGACTACATCTCAAAACAAAACAAGACAAAACAAAAAACCAAAGGCCACACCCATACTTGCTCTATGGTCTCCAGCTGCATGCACATACGTGCACACAATACACATGGTGCAATGCACAGCTCATAATCTCTCCCCTAAGCAGTTTGAAATTTTCAAAAGTTATCCAGCTTGCAAATCCACAGTTTCCTCCTGTTTGGGTGAAGAATACAACAAGCCCCGAGTGAGATCTGCCAATTAGAGATCCAAATTTTTCTTACACGAAACACAACCCCAAACTTAATCTATCTCCAGTTCTTTGAAAACGCTGTAAGACTTTAAAATGTCTAATGTAATATGATTTGAGACACCTAGGCTTTCATATTTATTTTCAACATCTTAATATCCCTCACATGTAACTTGGCAGCAATTTTTGGTCAGTTAGCTTTCTAATATTTTTTTTTCCTCCAAAAGCATTATTCTCAGAGAAGATAATTCTCTTTTCACACTCCTAATTTGTTTACATAATACTTAATTAAATCATGTAATTACAATAGTAGGCAAAATAACCATTGAGATTCTTAAGCACAACAAAACTAGCATGTGGTAAGTGCAGAGCTTAAGTGAAGTGGGTAAGATAAGCATGTGGCTTTTGTGCCAAGTGTGTTTAGTGTAGAGGGGGAAGGAGTTAGGATGTCTTATGGAGAAAATAGGTAAAGTATTAATCCAGCATACTGGTTGACATTGAATGAACTAATAGGGATCTACTATACCTTTTAAATTTGAGTAGTGCCCCCAACCCCAAAGTAACAATGTTCCCCAACCAATCACGGTCTCCAACTAATGATGATCTCCAAGCCCAAAGCAACAATGATCTCCAGCCATCAAACCAATTGTTCCTTGGTGAACAGGATGTAAGAAACACGGATGTGGTATTTTCTCTATCAAGCCCCTTTTCAGTGTTTCTCCTATTATAAACATCAGATCCCTGAGGACTTGAAGACACAGAGGTCACTTTTCCAGTAGCATCCCCTATCAAACCACAAACTCACTGTTTCATCGGATGTTCACCTTGAAAAGAGACTGCTTCCCACCTAGAAACCCCTGGCCTCCGGTGAGTCCATTCCCAACAAGATATTTCCCTAACAGATTTCCAAGGACAGTGTTGCCTGAAGATGATTTTGGCCTTTGGTACTGACCTCGGCACTTGACCTGAAAGAGTAATAATACATCGAAATGGCTTTTGCATCTAAAAGATGCCAGGGTTTTGCAACTGAGTTCTTAATCTATGGGTGAAACACTAGAAGAATTCCTTAACAGCATTCAGCATTGGGCATACTCTGGCATTTTCAGAAATTTATCAGTCACCCCTGGTCTCATCTGATCAATAAATTGCCTTCCCATCTCCCCCAACCTCTACTAAAAACAGCACAGTGCTTATATAATGCTGTTCTAAGGGGATTTATTACTAAATAATTGAACAGCATCGATCTTAAAACTGAATTACCAGACTCGGGACATTTTCTTCATGTTAACAAAGACTGACTGATTCCCTTCGAAAGTCAGGCCATCACTACACCAAATACTTTGGGATTCCTGGTTTATTGTGAAGTAAAGAAATAGTTTTTCATATTCATTGAAAACTAAGATATCTCCATTTATTCCTTTTTTCTATCTTTGATTTTATATGAGGTTGTTAATAATGTTCCTCAGACAACTGAGTAGTTTTTCACTCGCTTCGGATGTTATAGAGATCTTGCCTCTGAAAAAGGCAGCTATCTCATTTTTCTAGTAAATTAATATCTTTAAAAATATACACAACACTAACCTTTCTATTTGCAGACAGAAATACTGTGATGCATTGCTCTTTTCTCTGGAAAGGAAACATGTTTATGTGGTCCTGAAATATTTGTTGAGATCCTACTGTGTGCCTGACCTATCCTAGAAGCCAAGGGCACAAAATCCTCATCTCAATGGGCAGGAAAACACACATAACTGCAGAAAACTCCCCCACAAAGAAGCACACAGTATTAGGGACACTTGTTCAGGACACATGCCCCCTAAACTCAAAGTATATTTAGCAGTTTCACTGAGATGTCCTGAACGTCTCTCTCAATGATCCTATAAAAGTTGTGAACACCATCTTAGAAACTGAATGCATTCAAAATTTTAATTTTTTTTTGAGACAGGGTTTCTTTGTGTAATAGCCTTGGCTATCCTAGAACTCTCTTTCTGTAGACCAGGCTGGCTTAGAATTCAGAGATCCTCCTGCCTCTGCCTCCCAAGTGCTGGGATCAAAGATGTGTGCCACCACCACCTGGCTTAAATTTTAAATTCTATGTAAATTAAAACACTTTGGTGAAAGGTACCAATGGATTGTCTCTGTACTGAAAACAAGTAGATTTTCCCATTTTGGTGCAGAGCAGAGAGACAGCCAACTGCCATGTCCCACAGGCCAAATGCTAATTCCCTTTGCTAATAGCTGAGGGTTGTTTCTGCAGAGCTGGGGGTTACTTTACTGACTGAAAACAACCAGATGCTGCACACATGAGAATGCAGGGAGTCCACATCTCAGGGCTCTCAGTCGTGTCCTGTAGAACAGCTCCACATGCACCATTGTACCCCGAGTGCCCTTCCACAGCCACGGCACTGCTGAGAAGTGTGACACCACAGCCACAGAACCACGGCACTGTGGAGAAGTGTGACTCCACAGCCACGGCACTGTGGAGAAGTGTGACTCCACAGCCACGGCACTGTGGAGAAGTGTGACTCCACAGCCACGGCACTGTGGAGAAGTGTGACTCCACAGCCACAGAGCCACG
>CABHPR010146151.1:40014-52089 GCA_902168415.1 Peromyscus melanophrys
AAAAAAAAAAAAAGAGGGTCCAGTGGCCAGGACTGTTTCTTGATTAATTAAAAAACAGAAAAGACTGAGGAAGAATTCCATCATTAAGAGAGAAACCTGTTTATGACCAGGAGCTAAGATTGGAAAATGATGAAGGCCTTCTGAGGAAGCACAGCAAAGATGTGCCCTCGATACTTACATGCAGCTGTGTGTGCATTTCAGGTGAACATTTGACCTCCAATCTTCCATGGTTTCCCGTGACAGTAGAGCAACCCAAATGGACAGAGGAATACATCTACTTGAAGTTTCCTCTTGGGAAGATAATATCTTGTCAGAAGTAAATTCACTCACCTATTTACTGCTATTTAGACCTTCCAGTAAATTTACTATTTTCACACATCGTATAATAATGAGACTAAGACATTTATAGCTAAAGAAAATTGGCTTCTCTCCTTTTTTTCTCTCAGTAAATTCCATGTGGCTAATATACGTTTAAAGTTCAAGAGAACATTAGAAAAAGCATAGGTGACTGGGTTAATGTGTCCTCAGATAAGTAGGCATTCATCTCAAGCTGTGTCCATTACCAAGGGCAGGAACTTAGCCTCCTTGCCACCACTGGAAGGAAGCACTGGAAGAAAGCACTTACATGATAGCCAGCCGGCATGCTTTTGCCCAGAATGAACTTCTATCCCTAAATCAGAGAACGAGTAATCCAACCAAGCTACTCCAGAACAAAGGTGCTCAATGGGGACAATGGCATCTTCTAGACAGTGTGCTGGAAGTATAAGGGTGTTCTCTGTGTGTGTGTGTGTGTGTGTGTGTGTGTGTGTGTGTGTATGTGTGTGTGTGTGAGAGAGAGAGAGAGAGACAGAGAGACAGAGAGACAGAGAGACAGAGAAAGAGAGAGACAGAGGGAGAGAGAAGGAAAGCCTAACATGGCCTACATTTTGCGTCTGTCTCCTTCAGACATCTCAGTGTCATTTTTGACAGTGTTCTATTCTTGGGGTGATCTGCATTACTTCACGCTCAGTGAGAGTAGGAGTCACCTAGGAGACACAGCTCTATGCTTGCCTATGGGGGCATTTCCAGTGGGATTGAATTAAAGAGGGAAGACCCATCCTGAATGTGGCTACCAGTTTCCCATGGCCCGGGTCCTGGCCTCAATAGAAAGGGGGGAGGGACCAAATACCAGCATTCATCTATCTCCAATTCTTGGACTCCTGTGACCAGTTGCCTCCCCCTCCCCCTCCTTAGGATGCTTTGACCAGGTATCTGTCACAGCAGTGAGAACAGCAACACTAACAGTTCTGTGTGATCAAAAGGCACCTGAAGGTCTCTAGTCATTTTTCTTAAACCCATAGTCACTTCATATTCCTGAGAGAAAAGGACTAATCAAGAAACAGCTTTATTAATAAAGATGAAAACGACCTTCAAGCAGAGGGGAACCCGGGGCAGGTCAGGCCCACATGATGGCAAGGTAGGACCCCACAACCCATGGGAGGCAGCTACTGCTCCCCTCAAGAGGGGACATCAGTAAGAAATTTCTTCCAAGCACTTTGTAGAACTGAAACTGAGAAGAGGGATGGTCGACTCCACACCCAATGTGGTGTACTTCATTATAAATGGCTTCAGCCTCCTGCCAGGGTCACTCTTCATAAAAATCAAAATCATGTCAGTGCCCAAGAGAGGGCTGGAGTCACTTTGTCTTTCCCCCACATGTGACTAAATTCTCTTTCTTTGTCTGTTACCATCAACCACATCCTGACTTAGCATCTGGAATGGGCTGCAAGGCATAATCAGTTAGAGCACTAGAAAGGAGCCCTAATCTCAAGTAGTAGAACTAGCGGGTGGGGTGGACTATCGTCTGCACTAATGTGAAATGCAGTAGACTCCACAGAGTCGGAGACCTGTGAGCCCTCCCCAGCCAAGCCTGCTCACTGTGTATGAAAGTTTGGGGGATGTATATTACAACAATTGGGGTGTTTAATTTGCTTTCTATCCCTGACACAAAACACCAGGACTATAAGCAACTTAGGGAGGAAAGGGCTTATTTCATCTGCTAGACTCAAATCCCATTGTCCCACTGAGGGAATCAGGGCAGGAAGCCAAGGCAGGAGACTAGAGACAGGACCTGAAGCAGAGGCCAGGGAGGAATGCTGATTATTGCTTGCTCCACCTAACTTGATCAGCCTGATTTCTTTTATCACCCCGGACCACCTGCTAGGAGTGGAATCACCCATGGTGGGCTGAGCCTTTCCACACCAACCCACTAATCAATTAAGAACACGACCCACAGGCTTGCCTACAGGCCTGATGGGGACATTTTCTCAATTGAGGTTCCCTCATCTCAAACAACTCTAGCTTGTGTCAAGTTGACAAAAACCAATCAACACAGCAAGTGTCCCTTAAAGATATCACCTGTTAAAAGTCTAATTGGGAGAAAGATGGCGGAACCTTCTGATATGGATTCACAACACGCCCCCACAGTTGGGCATAGTTGCGCATGTCCGGCGGACCTAGTCACTTCCGCCTAGCCATTTCCAGGTCAAAACGTCTCACCTGACCAGGACCCGTGGCTTTGTGTGGTTGCATAAAGCACGCAGCACAACCCTGTGATCTATGTGCATGTGTGGAATAGCCACATGGGCCTGTGTGCGCAGGCGTGGCCTAGCCTTTATAAGCCGGCGCCATATTCCCGGCTCCATCTTTACTCACGTACCTTTTCCACAGGCCTGTGCACATCTGTCCCTCTCGCTCATCTTAATAAAACTCTTGTTAGTGTATTCTGTCATGCTTCGTAACATTTCCTCACAGGGTAAGAGCACTGCCAAATAACCAACACCTTCAGGGGGTAGGTGGGGCCTAGTGGAGGTGGGGGTCTTTAGGTCATTTGCTCTTGAAAGAGATTAGGACCATGGTCTCCCTCTTCCTCTCCCTCTCTCCTTCCCTCTCCCCACTCTTTCCTGTCTCTTTGGGGGTTTTGTTCTCCCACAAACCCTGATGTTGTCATCTGTATCTCTACCAGAGGCCCAAAGCAATGGCTTCAATTGCTCTTTGACCATATTCTCTAAAACTGTAAGCCAAAATCAATCTATCTTTTATCTTCATAAGTTAGTTGCAGGGCTGGAGAGACACCTCAGCAGTTAAGAGCATTTGTTGCTCCTATAGAAGGCCAGGGTTTGGTTACCAGTACCCATGGTTACCAGCTCATAACCACCCTTAACTCCTGCTCCAGGAGACTCAATGCTCTCCTCTGACATCTGTGAGAACTTGCATACATATACACATATGTTCACATAGACACATACAGTCACACACACACACACACACACACACACACACAGAGAGAGAGAGAGAGAGAGAGAGACAGACAGACAGACAGACAGACAGACACAGACACGGACACAGACACGGACACAGACACAGAGAGAATAATAACATAAATCTTTTAAAACCAATAAATGACTTACCAGAATTACAGTGAGGGAAGGCTGACTGACAGGTTCAGGTGAAATACAGATGTGTGCAAGGCTTGGGATGAACATCTGACCTACTCTGTTAGACTGAATCATATGAAGTTGAAAATATTCAATTACTGTTAATTTAAACACTTCAATGCCTTCCTCCACTCTCCTGGATTTAGCATCTGGACTTCAGTTTACACCGAATGAAAATTCCCCAACAAAACCAGGAGTGCTGGACACTCCCTGAGGTAAAGTTTGTTGACCATGTTCTATTTTTTCTTAGTGTGTCTAACACATAACAGAATACCAGAAACACAGTAGGTAGCGGATAAAAATTTGAATAACTGAATAATGCCAAACTTCACAAAATGAAACAGATTAAAGAAAGAGGAGGAGGAAGGGGACACTTGACAATAAATTGGCAGGTTTAGGTATTGGGGGTTTGGGTGAGTGTGGAGGGAGGGAATGATGGAAGACGTGAGTCTTTTTTTTTTTTTTTTTTTGGTTTTTCGAGACAGGGTTTCTCTGTGTAGCTTTGCGCCTTTCCTGGCGCTCACTTGGTAGCCCAGGCTGGCCTCGAACTCACAGAGATCCGCCTGCCTCTGCCTCCCGAGTGCTGGGATTAAAGGCGTGCGCCACCAACGCCCGGCTAAGACATGAGTCTTAAGGCCATTGCCTATTTAGTTATCATGATAAAGTTATAAATTAAATTCTAGAGTGGGCCAACACCGCATTCTGTGCATCTTAGTCCTAGAAACCAGACTGGGGCCACAAAAGAATGAATAAACTACAGACACTGAGGGAACAAGAGATGTACACACAGAAAAGCTGTGATCGGTTGGATTGTACTCAATCTGATAGAGGACATCTACTACACAGCCCAGAGGAAGAGTTAGCTGGTGATCTGATGGAGGGCACCTACTATACAACCCAGAGGAAGAGTTAGCTGGTCTCAGTAGAAGGTCTCTGTAGAGGAAGTCTCTAGTTGCAATCATCCTGGAGAAGCAAGGGGCAGTTGCTAGTTTTGCAAACACTTCTCTATCATTCACAGACACTTGTACATGGACCAGAGGGAAAGGCTTTTCCAGGCTCACCCAAGGACAGCTTTACCAATTCAGTGGGTCTGAGGCATCCAAGGCCATGTCAACAACACATATTCACTCAGAACTTCATATGCTTCCCATAAGCCAGGTAGAATGTTTTTGCTGCAAACTAAAATAGTCAAGAAGTCATCCCCAACATGATTATTTTAGAATGTGTATTTGGGATAGGATCAGGCTGTCCCCAGAAAGTGCCCTGTTTTATAACTCAGTGTTCTTCCCAATCATTTATTTTTACTATTTTCCTGGCTCGTTGTGAGTTTCTTTTTCAGTACTGGAGATTGAATATAGGGTCTCATCCATGGTGGGCAGGCATTCTATCACTGAGCTATATCTTGCCTCAGTTTTGCTTGTTATTTTGAAACAAGGTCTCATTAATTTCCTCAGGTCAGCTTTTAATTTGCTCTGTCGCTCAAACAAGCCTTGAATCTGTGGTACTCCAATATCAGCCTCCAAAATAACAGGGATTACAAGTCTGTGCCACCAGGTCAACAAATCTAAATACCAAAGTGCTTCTATCTACACAGCTTTTTTGAAACATGGTTTGGGAGTAGAAGAAAATCTGAGTTTGTCAGTATCACAAGGGCAGACACAAGGCCCATCTGTTCTCTTTGTCTTCTGAGCCTAGCACAAAAGAATTAGTGAAGACAGGAAATGGGGATGGAATCCACCAGATGGACAGAGCATTCTAGGAAAAATAAAGCAATGGCTTTGGGAAAGAACCTGAATGGTTTATTGTAGGAGCAGCTCAAGGCTGATGTGGCTGGAGCTAAAAGAAGGGTTAGGGTTTGGAAGGCTGGTTGAAAGAGATACACAGAAAAAAAAAAGCAGAAAATAGGCTGGGCAGAGGTAATTACCACAGTAAGGATCTCAGATATTCCTCCACAGTGGGAAGCCATTGCCTGCAGACTTCACAGTCTGTCACTTCAGCTGTAAAGTCTGGAAAGTGAAGCCACCTTTGAGGAAAAGTCCACAGGGGGGGACCTAGCAGGGGACAGGAAAACCAGAAGAGCCTTGCCTGGACACCTTTGTGGGTGAACGGCTCCATCATTCTCCTTTATTTGCTTCTCTTGCCCAGTGGACATTCAACAGCTAACATTTTTCAGTGAATCTAATCACATCATCACAGTCAGCTGACTAAAGATGATGTGGGGGGTGGGGGAGACACTGACAAAAATATCACAGAAAGAATGTCGATTATTTTCATCTGACAACGTGGTTCTGTTTTTAGACCCATCCATTTGCAGTATTTTTGATTATAACTCTTGAATGAAAAGTTAAATACCTTTTAGGGGAGAGGTATGCAAGTATCTTTGGATAAGACAATTTAGAGAAAGTGCTTTCGCTATTTCTACACATAGCCAATATGTGAAATATTTGCAGTCTCCGCCCTCAGCAGTCAATTATTTAACCTTTCAAGGAAGTTTTCGTGTAGAAAGAAGTAATTATGTATAATCAGATTTAATTATGTTAAGTGGAAGGCAATACAAGGTCCTTGCCAATTATGCTAGTAAGTTGCTTGCCTGGCCCTTCTGAGTGTGTCAGCAAGAATTTTTCCAGCAGAGGAGAACTCCATCCAAGGCTATTTCCCAGATAAAAGGAAGATGCAGTGGTCTTTTAAGTTAAGGACAAATGTGGTAAAGAATTGCTCCCATATCTCAGTCAGCTATTTTCCTCCAAGACTCAAGAAAACTCAATGAGACATTCTTTATAATGTCACATCCAAATTTGAGAAGCAGGAACTCTCTTTTGGAAATGAATGCATCAAGAGACACTTGGACTAACACAGAACCAACAAGTGTCTTAAGTTGTACAGCCACTGCTGAGGCCTCCAGGCTCCAACAGCCAGCTCCAAAACCATAGTCATGCACCGGGGAATCCCGATGGGTCACAAAACAAAAGGAATAGGCATAAACACAAGGGGAAGATTTGTGGGGATGAAGGGAGGAATGATGGATGGCAGGAAGATGGGGGATGAATGTGGTCAATATGCATTACATGTATGTGTGAAGCTGTCTAAAAATGAGTAAATAAACTTTACTAAAAATAAATAATTTTTAATGCATGAGCTTTATGTTTTGGAGTTGGGCGTTCTCTACAAGCAAAAATCACCCTACTGGTCACCCTTAAGTATAGAATTCTAAGACTGTGTATACCATTTTTATTTACTGTTAAAGCAGACTACTACACTAAGAAGCCCAATTAAAAAACAGTTTCTACTTAAGTAAAAATCAAGAGTCATAACTACTGTTCTTGCTGAGTATCAATGTTAATGATGACAGATGGGTTGCCAGGGGTAGGATCCTATGCTAAGCATTAGATGGCTATATTTCATTTCTTTATTATACCAACTCATTTCTAAAAAGATTTCTTTTATTTTTAGTTATGTATATCTGTATGTGGATATGTACATGCATGAGTACAGTTGCCTCTGAAAGCCAGAAGAGGAAATAAGATCCTACTGGAGCTAGAGTGATAGGCAGTCCTCTACAAGAGCAGTATGCTCCCATGCTTGGCTGCAATCTCCTTTAACTATCTTGGTATCCCCCACCCCAAACTAATATGACAAGATAAAGTGTACAAATGAGTTTGTACATGTTTTTTGTTTCTTTATTTTTTTCATATTTGTTCTTTTGACCAATATAATTTATGCTTGCTATATGACAGACAGTGTTCTGGATATCAGAGATTCCGGGATTCATAAGAACAGAGTTGCTGTGGAATAATCCTTCTGTACACCGTGTGAATATATGTCGCTGTGATTGGTTTAATAAACAAGCTGACTGGCTAATAGCTGAACAGGATACAGTTAGGTGAGAAAGCCAAATTGAGGATGATGGAATGAGGAAGGGAGGAGTCAGAGGGTCGCCAGCCAAATGGAAAACAAGTCAAACACACAATTAAATAGAGGTAAATCCCGGAGCCTCAGTGCAGCACGTAGATTAATAGACATGGGTTAAGGTGTAAGAGCTAGTTAGTAATAAGCCTGAGCTATTGGCCAAGCATTTATAATTTATATTAAGCCTCTGAGTAATTATTTGGGAGTAGGTGGTCAGGACAGGAAAACTCTGCCTACAAAGAGTTCACTCCACAAAGAGCTTCCACTCTGGAGAAGGAGAAAGCTGGTAAGAAAGTAAATATGGAAATGAATGAGATCATTGTCCTCAGTGATGAGATCATGGAGGGAAAGAGGACAATTAAGGAAAGGCTGCAGGCAGGTGACAGTTCGGACAGACTCAAGGAAGGAGGTGAGTTTGAAGTGGAACCTGAAGGAGAAGTAGCTTACCACACAGAAGGCTGGAGCAGTGGCAGCATGAGTGGAATAGAAGAGTTTACAGGAAGTCCTTCACAGCAAGGAAGGAAGTGGGGGGTGGGCTTGAACAGAGGGAGAGCATTAGTTGCAAAGAGGTTGTAGCAAAGGCTGCAATGGACCCTCGTGAGTTGCCCTGATTGGAGATCTGCCAGAAAAGCTGACCTGCCCTGCATTTTGAGACTTTATCTTTGCACCTCTGTCTTTCTGAACTCCATATTGGCCAGCTACCCCAGGAGAGTGGACAAGAGGACATATAAAAAGATTCTTTTCTCACAGAGGCAATTTCCACTAAGACATCAGTCAAGAGTCATTAGCCAGCACCACTCCCTGCACCCAGGGACATGAACTGTGCGTGTGCACACAGACACAGACACACAGACACACAGACACACAGACACACACACAGACACACACACACACACACACACACAGACACACACACACACACATATACACTTTATCAATAAAACTGGAATGCATTTGAAGGCAAAAGGCACAGGGATGGCAGTACAGCTCAGCTCCTAAAGTGTTTACCTTGATATCACAAGGACCTAAATCTCACCCACAGAACCCACCATTTAAGGGATATCAGGGCATGGTGGCATGCATTGGTAATCCCAGTGCTGGGGAGGCAAAGAAAGGTGGCTTCTTGGGGTTCACTGGCCACATAGTCTAGCCTAGATTTCATGATGAGTTATAGGCCAGTGAGAGACCTTGTCTCAAAAATCAAGGTGGACCACTCTTGAGGAACTGCCTTAAAGATTGACCTCAGACCTCCACACAAATACACACACATGGGCATCCACATTTGGACACATATATGCACCCACACATACACATATGTGCATGTACACACAAAAAAAAATTGAAAGGCATCCTTAATTATGAGTAACCTTAACAGATAGACACCTAATATGTCCAAGACTAACTAATGCAAATGTAGCTATTTCCTGCAGCACAGAGTCTGGGTTCCTATGGAAATGCTATAGAAGGTGGGGGTACTTAGCCAACATGTGCTCTCCTGGGCCTCAACACATGCAGAAAAGCCCTGTCCTACTTCCCCGAGAGAGAGCTCTCTAGAAAAAAGCATTTCCCATGGAAATGAAGTGCTGCAGCCAGCTCACTGATCTGGCTGCTCTGTCCCAGGGCCCTCCCTCCTGGGCATCCCTCTTCATCAGCCTCCCACTGCCTTGAAGCCTCTCATATTGAATATCAATACTGCAGTGGATTTTGCAAGCACTAACCTGATTTAGAGATGAAATGGAAACAGTTCCATATCAGCAAAAATGTTAAAATTACATGTACCCAGACTCCAAGCTAGGAAAGCAAAGTGAATAAAGACTTTGAATTCCCAGGAGGAAGCTGAGAGCAAGGCCAGGGGGAAGAGGGTGGGAATCAGGAGGAAGAGTCAAAGTCTGGAGGAACAGAGGAAGGTAGTTCCATAAAGGCTCAGAATAAATACACCAGGACAGAGTTTAGGCTGGGGATGACATGGATTTGAAAACAGGATATCACACTTGCCCCCATGCTGCCTCTTACTGTAGAGACAGTGCTGAGCGACTGAGGAGAACAGAAGAACAGAGAGGGTAAAGCTCCCTGTAAGAGGACTTTTAATCACTGGTTCTAAGTCTCCTGGATTGTATAGGGAGAATTTATGGAGCCTTGCAAGTGAACTTGGATGTGTGTGTGTGTGTGTGTGGTGTGGTGTGTGAGTGTGTGTGTGTGTGTGTGTGTGGTCTCTCTCTTAGGTTGCTCCACTCATGGCCTCACCTTTCCTCAGTACTTGGTTTTGATTTCTGTTGCCTCCATCATCCTGGGGTTTCCACTGCAGCTCCCTCAGGGACTTCCTGTAGGGAACACAGCCCTGTGGCTCACTGTCTGGCCTCTTACTCTTTTGGAATATTGATGCACACCTCCATGACCCTGTAACTCGTGTATTCTGTATCTCTACACACCCAGCACCATGTGGATAATACTAACTACTAACACCAGTATAAGCAATATCCAGACACCTTGAAATCGTGGCTTCTGTGGCCTCTGAGTGCCCAGGCAGCTGAGCCTGGGAAAACACTTCCCCAGCAGTCCTGTGAGATTAACAGCTCTGCTCTTGTGCTGGATTGCATGAGATGTTCCCCCATAGTCTCAGGCATTTGAATACCTGGTTCCCAGTTGGTGGAACTGTTTGGGGAGGTTTGGGAAGTGTGGCCTTGCAGGGGAAAGTTTGTCACTGGGGTTGACTTTAGGAGTTTAAAGGCCATACCATTTTGAGTTTATTTTCTCTGCTTCTTTCTTGTACTCTTAAGCATGAGTTTTCACCTGCTCTAGCTGCCATGCCTGCCTGCTGCCACACTTCCCTAGGATGATGGTGAGCGACTTCTGAGCCTCTGTGGTCATAAGCCCAAATCAGCCCTTCCTTTTACAAACTGCCTTGGTCAAATGCTTCCTCACAGCAACAGAAAAGGACCTGAGGCACTTAACAAGGGAAAAAACCTTTCAAATGACTTCCAAGTTTTACAACTGGAATCCTATGTCACATAAGTCCTTGTTGACTCTTGAAATGCTTTTAAAGCATCTATCCCATTGCCCAAGTAAAGTGTTTATGGTGTATTCTGAAAAGGGTTCTATTGATTTCACAAGAGGACCAAAGGTTCCCTGGCGTACAAGCTGACAAGACTCTCTATATCAATGCCCCTGATCTAGGGGTTTACCCCAACATTCTCATGTCCTGAGCATGGTTCTCAGTCCACAATATAGGTACAAGAATTATCACACTGCATTTGAATCCGATGTTAGGTTGGTTGTGCTACAGTCTAAGTCTATAGATGGACTTTTATAATCCTCCTTCCTTATCTGGCAACAGAGTTCTACCTATCCATGGTTAGTTTTAATAGTCCTAGGTCTTAATATTTTTCCTGGAGGGGGTGTGGAGAGTGATTACAAAAGGATAATTAAAAGCTGAGTGACAAAGCAGTCCTTTGTATGACTTGTGTTGTAAGCATCAGAGAACATGAACTTGTCTCTGAGGAGCTCAGGAAGCAGTGTCTCTCAGAAGTGTAATATCAAGGAAACAGCCATCCTGCACATGCTTCAGGAGCTGCCCTGATCTGTGGTTGTTCTTTATTGGGGCTTTCATCATCACCTGAGACTTTCTTCAGGGACGGGCACTGCTGCTAGGGTCACAGAGAACCCTTTCAAATGGACACCCTCTCCACCAAGGCAACTCAGACACTTCAGCCATTTAACAAGTTCTTCATGCCCACTTCAAACAGCACAGCCTCCCTCTTCTGTGATAACTGTTTTGCTAAAAAACACTCACTTAGTATCAATTTAATACATTTCTCTTAAGTGTTCAAACCGTGTCATTATGTAGCTCCAAACACCCCTCTGAAACAATTGATTTATGATTATCAAGTCTGCTGATGAACTTCTAATCTTTCCACCTATGGGTTGCAAAGTAAAATCCCCTTTCAAGGACTGAAGTCTGTCCATTACTATCCCTCCGAAATTCATTTAAATGTGACCAACTGTAACTCCCCTGGGACCTTTGGTAAACTAAACCTCAGTATCATTGTTAGTTGGACTCATCCCAGTTCATGCTGGTGAGCTGACATGGTAATCCCTGTCATCTTCAAACACACACTGGTCCAGATAATGAATTTCTTCATCATCATGATCCCCAGCCCCTACCAGTTAAGGCTAAAAAACTTACTCACCCATCTTCCTTAAACTTCCAGGTATGGAGACTCAAGCATGAGAAAACCAACCACTCACAGGATTGACAGTCTTCACACACCTCTTCCACCAAGTTGTAAAGAGCCCCTGTTTTCTTGGCTACCTTCAAAAGTTCTTCCTTGTGCTGCTCTGCTTCTAGCCTGGAAGAATGACCTCTTCTAAGGGTTAATTTCTTTCATCCTAAGAAGAAAAGAAGAACACGACAGATGAAGGATGGCTTTGAGCCTGTGAAACAAACATTCTTAGGGGCAAATGGCACAGAAGGGTCCCCAGAAAGAAAATTTTAAGGCTTTGAAATGTTCAAGAGAGACGACAAGACACCCTTTCAATGGAATAGAATTATTCTATGCTACAGAGATATAGACCATTGTTGTGACTATTTTACAACTCTGTGGATTCAGATTGACTGATAAAAATGGAGAATGATGCAAGGGTTCCTCTCTAGATACACACAAAATCTGCCCAGAGCTATGAAAATTGATTTTTT
>CABHPR010146152.1:1639-16170 GCA_902168415.1 Peromyscus melanophrys
CGTGTGTGGAAGCACCACCCCACGCATAAACAAAGTTATCCTACCACTCGGCAGTGCAAAGAAGTGATAAGTCATTCTCTCTGCGAGTATCTCTGTGACACGTGACTCCCTTTGGAGCCATGACAAGTGTATGAAAGATGGGAATATACTAGAATAAAACGGGAGAATGTGTCCACCACAAAAATAACTTTAAAATGTGTTTTGTCTTCTAGACTTCTGGTCTTTTTACTAATGAGCCCCATTTTGTCTCGACTTGGTCATGGGTTCAGCTGGCGCTGGGCATTCATCATGGTCTGGAGCGAGATGAAAGGGACACCGAACATAAACATGGCCCTCCTGCTCGCCTACTCTGATGTTTCTCTTGGTTCTGAGAGAGAAAAATCTCAAGTAAAGAAAGACACAGTTTCCTGTTTGAGTATTTGAGGAGAGTGTTGTTCAGTGTTGAATGTGATTTTGAAGTGTGATCCCCATGTGGCTTCCTTGGAGGAAGGGGTTCCTTCTTTGTGGTTTGTTCTGAGAAAGTTGTGAACTAACCTATAGGGAGAGCCAAGAGACAAGGACCTGAGCAAGGCTTCTGGCCAAGAACCTGCAAGATTGGGGGAGGAAATCCAATAATTTTCATCCCCCTACCAGTTTAGAGACACCCAGCCTTCTTCAGAGGTCTGAGGGCTTCAGATGAAGATAAATTAAAAACTATAAAATCATTTTAAACAGTAGCTGTCACAAGACATACACTCAACTGTTTTTATTTATTTATTCTAGAATCCATTCATTCAAGGAGAGTTCTGGTTGATTGTTAGCTCTATTTCCTGGTATTACTCCATATGGTTACCTTAATGCTAGGAAGCGAAAGATGTTGTCAGGTAAAATCATCTAAGTAGTGTCATAAAAGAACATACTAGAATATTTCTCCCTTTATTGCATCTTAAGGTGAGATTATTACAAAGAACCTTGCAGACCTCAAGAGGGAAGCCGGAGTCCTGACTCTGTATTTGTTCATTTGTTTATTTTCCTAAAAGGTGCTCAAAGATGCATGTGTGCAAGAACATAGTGAGACTTCAGACATGTTTTCCATGCCCGACCTCCAGCTTCCTCACTTGCTACAATCATCTGTTAGCATATAACAACCTAGTTCAATTTATAATATAGAATATAATATAATAAATTATTCTGAATATTTATTTAATATATTTTTTTCAATTCTAGATATTATTTCATGGAGTGTCCGTATGCTTAATTACCCTGATTATCAATAGATTTATTTTGCCAATGGC
Organism: Peromyscus melanophrys; assembly: GCA_902168415.1. NCBI lineage: Eukaryota > Metazoa > Chordata > Mammalia > Rodentia > Cricetidae > Peromyscus > Peromyscus melanophrys. The sequence continues at coordinate 2,914 of CABHPR010146152.1, forward strand.
AGTTTCTAAACTAGGTAAGCTCTACTGTTTATTATGGTGAGAGAAGAAAATAGTTATTCCAAATATTCTAAGAAGCATTAATAAGAAAATATCCATCTAAATACAAATCAGTGTTTTCTAATTGAATCGCTGTATTAAAAATGTATAAATTATCCAGGCTAATAAACTTATTTTAAATGATTATTTATGTTAACCTAGTATAGTTAAAGAGTAGTGTAAGTTCATCCAATTGTTCAACAAACTTTTTAGTAGAATGACCTAGATACTAAGCACTATTGTAAGAAGTATTACGTTCTGAAGACAGGTAAGATTTCTGAGCTGGCAGAGGTCACATTGGAATAATTAAAAACAAGCAATGAATAAGTCAAGTCAAGATTTGAGAGATTCACAGATACACGAAAATAAATAAACCACACACAAAATAAAACAGAAAAGATAACAAGTGCTGCTTTCCTGGGGAAGCTAGAGAAGTGTATGTTCAAGGGCAGAAAACAGTAGAGGCATTTGACACTCAAAGAATAAGGCAGGTAATTCATCTGGCATGCTTAATTGCCTATTATGGAAGCTGAATTCCAGTAACTTCAGTGTAGATACCTGAGAAAGGAGAATGCCAGTTGTGTAAATTCTAATCCAAGCACAAAGAAGGAAGAAGATCAAGTTACAAACAGGACAGTTTCCTCACCTAGAAAAATGAGAGAAAGACTCTCCATGAAAGGTAGTCAAGATAAATAAAGACCAGTGCATACACAATGCTGAGTCATCTTTTCCTAGTATATTGCAGGCATTCAAATAAACATTCACTATTGTGCTTACAGTTGGATCTCAGAAAGTAGTATACAAGTGCAAACACTTTGAACATTAGTAAGTATTATTATCATTAATAAGTCCATGTAGAATCTTTAGTGTTTACACATTCTTAGTGGTGAGGGTGGGAGATGGATCAGTGGGTAAAGTGTTTCCTGCATAAATATAAAGACATGAGTCTGGATCTCTAGAACCTATGCAAAAAATGTCAGATATGGTGGCTTGCACATGTAGTCCTAACACAGGGGACATAGACAGGTAGATGTCAGGAGCTCACTGACCATCCAGTGTAGCTCATATAGTGAGCTCCACATTCAGTGAGAGACCCTGCCTCAAAATATCAGGTGAGGAAGTAACAGAAGAAGGCATCTCAGTATCAATCTGTGGCCTCCACATTCAATCACACAAGACAAGGGCACATGCACACCACACATACATACATCACACACACACACACACACACACACACACACACACACACACACACATACACACCACAAATGATGAGTGTGGATAAGTAAAGAACAAAGGGAAATTTTATAATTCATATCAAAATTATGTCCTTCTGTTGTTTGTAAAATGTACTCTTTGCCCCTAAGGTCTTCGTGATGTAACATCAACAAAACATAAATCAGTTTATTATACATTCAAACACTTTCAAGAACTCACCAAGTCTACAGCCACGGCACTCAAATTTGACAAAGATCTTGCTAATGCTGACTGGAACATGGTTGAGAAAGCAATTATACTTCAAAATCCATATGAAGTAAGCATACCATAGCTCTCTATTCTACTAGAGTAAATGTGATTGCCATTAAATATAGATCAAATTATAAGTATTAATTCAAATTCAAAATGCTTCTAATTTTTTATTCATAAGGTCAGTGCTTATTTTCTGTAATAGTGAGGAAAACATCTTAAGATTTTTTTGTGGTTATTGTATGACAAAGTAGAAGTCCCAACCCATTTGACTACAGAAGAAATACATATAAATTAAAGAGAGAGAACAGCATATTGGTATTACCTTCTAAAGTAACATAAGAAAGAAGAAAGCAAGGTTCAGAAAATGTCCTCTTTTCACTAAATCAAGAGAAAGAATGGTCTTACAATCACTTATTTATTCATAATTTACTTAGGTTATTATGTATGCTAAGCACTGGTTATAGCCTAGTTTGTGGTCAGTTGCATTTTGTATAAAACAGAAGCCAAGGTCAGTACCAAAAGTTTATCTGCTAGTGAAATAGCACTATCTATATCTGAGAAATACTGTAGGATCTCCCAGATCAGATTTAATCAGCTTAAACTTCTCAGGACATCAACCTGGACTACAAGAGAACCTGATTTAAAAAAAGAAAAAGAAAAAAAGAAAGAAAGAAAGAATAGTAGTCATCACAGCATTGAGTCATAATTGCCGTGAAGGAAATAGTCCACAGTGTCTCTGAGTCTTCCCAAGGTCTCTCTTCTCTTCCCATGTCCTATGCCATGTCGGTGTTCATTGTGGTCTTATTCTACATCACAGTTTTGGGGAGTGCAGAGGTTTAGTCTCTGGGAAGCAGGATCCCAAGTCCATTTCATATCCATAAACTGGGCTTGAAGCTTTAGCTGGGGACTCAGAACCCAGCCCTGTCCAGGAATTCAACCAGAATTTCTAGTTAAACAAATACTGGGTTGATTCTAAGGGTTTCTTCAATTTTACTGATTATCTGATTGCAGCATTTTGCTGACTTGTCTGCATCAGGACCCTCTGGAACATTCCTGAGCTTCCTGCTCCAACAATGGAGATTCTGATGCATATTGTGGTATCAGGCATTTTCACTCCATTCCCCATCTGGTCATAAGGCAGTGCCCAGGCAATTACTCTTGTCACTTGATTAGTGTTGGAAGCAGATGACCAAATACTGGTATTGTCCTCTGTATGGTGCAGTCATGGGGTGATTACTGTGTTATAGATATGGCCCTTACCTCACACTCAGAAGACCTGGTTTATAGTCTAACTTTTAACTAATGGCTTATTTTAAAAGCCAGGGACAGAATGTAGAGCCTTGCACTAGGCAAGTACTCTACTACAAAGCCACATCCCCAACCTAAGTCATGAAGGTTGGCCCTGTAAACATAAAGCCTTGAATTGTAACCCTCTTGCCTCAGTCTCCCCACTACAATAGTTCTCAACCAGTGGGTCATGACCCCTTTGAGTTAAATGACCCTTTCACAAGGGTTGCCTAAGACCATTGGAAAACACAGATATCTACCTTATGATTCATAACAGTAGCAAAATTGCAGTTATGAAGTAGCAATGACAATAATTTTATGGTTGGGAGTCACCACGTGAGGAACTGTCTTAAAGCATCACTGCACTAGGAAGGTTGAGAACCACTGTGCTAGTAGCTAGAATTAGAAGCCTGTATCTCTAGATCTTTTCCATCATCTTGAGCAAATGATTTTCTTTAAGCTTTGGTTTTCTTCATTGGCAAAATTTCTACATCTTTTTCTTCATTTACAGATTTTCAGATCTCTTTAACACATGCTCACTTTTTTTTTTTTGGCCCTAAATGATTCATTTAAATCAGCAGCCGCCAAACTTTAAGGGCAGTAGACAGTGATTGCTACCCAGCTGCTCCAGTTCTGATGCGGTGGGTGATGAGAGTACGCTGAGGTTGTCAGGGAACCACACAGGACCGCTAAGTCAAAGTGTGACTGTATATGTGATAGCTTTTATAAACTCTCCATAATTCCACAGAGAGGAAAGGTACAACTCCTTCCTTACCCCCTGTCAATTACTTTATCTGCTATAGAACTGAATCAATGGTGAGGACACTGGAGCAAACGAGGGGCACTTGCATATTTTTATATATCTACCAGATATCAGTCATTTTCAAAAAAAAAAAAGCTAGTGTGCGATTGTAGATATTTCTGCTAAACAATGCATTAATAGTCATGTATTGCTTTTGCTTCTTTTCGTGTTTTATTAGTTGAATCACCAAGAAACAACAGAGCATCAGAAGGTGAAATGTCCACACTGCAACAAGGAAATAGATGAGACCCTCAACATTGAAGCAATGGAGCTGACCAACAGGCGTCTCTTGTCAGCACAGATAGTTAGTTCTCCGCTGAACTCCTTTAAACATACTAGGGACCCAAAACTGTCCTGAACAGTTTTCCCCTTGCTCAGCAGATTATATCCACCTACAAATGCTAGTCCAAAAGCAACCTTCACAGCTGTTTGGGGGAATTCAGAGAGAAGCTAGAGAGGAGAGTGAAAGAGTGGGGGAGTGAGGAAAATGGAAGAAGGAAGGAGAGGGGAGGGGAGGAAAGGAGAGATGGAAGGGGGAGGAAGGAAGAGAAAGAAAGAAATCCAAAATAGATAAAGAAAAAGATGTTCAGTTTGGGGATTTCAGAGATGCAAATGGCAGCCTTCAGCTGTGTTTAAAACAGCTGGTTCAAAGACATTTGTTTTTCAAAGATTTCCACCAAATCCTCTAATAAATGCAGATAGGGGCTGTTGGCTATTCACGCCAACTCAAGTAAGCAGACACTCCCTTTGCAAACTTTGTAAACTCTCAAAGCATACAAGTGGCCAGATCCCCACCTGTGGAGCTCCAGTGGCCAGACACAACCCCCAGACTTCCCTAAGGATCCCAATAGCTGTTCTCTAAAGGCTGTAAACATCATTACCACTCCCAAGTCCAGAGAGTGGCCAGGCCCCACCCTACAAGAAAAATCCCACCAATCCCTGATCTTGCCCTAAGATCCGGTCACATAATTCCTCCAATGCCTGGCCACCCTGGAAAGCTTGCCCCCCCCCCCGCCCCCAACCTCAAGAAACCCTATATAAACTTCGTGTTCTGCCCAGTTCTCTGCTGTTTCTCGCCACTGTCAAGGCAGCCACCCTCCTCACCTCTCTCTCATGTGAGATTTGTTTTGTGAGATTTGTTGTGTGGTGTGACTTTGTGGTACACCTTGTCTCTGGACTGCCAGGATGACTTTCCAGCTGGGTTGTAACATTTACAGAGGCTATTGTATTTTCCTTCAAATCTCAATTAGAACTTAGAGAAGTTCCGTAGTGCAGCAGTGAACAAGGCAGTTACTTATAGCCTAGTTTCGGCTTTCTATCCAGGTCAGAATCCTGACCACACGCTGTGACTCACCCTTTCACGGCATCTGTGTTCGGTCTTCTTACCCGTAGAGCACTCTGTGGTTTTCAACTATTACAGACACTCAGGATTCTAAGTTTCTCCTCCTGTTCATTCTGCTTGGGAAATGGGATATCTGTAAGCTGTGAGTTTTCTCTATTTGGCAGTAGTCAAAGCTTCTTAAACTCTGCTCTCTCAAGTGCCTGAGTGCTTTGAAGCATCAGTGGCCAGTTCCATAGTGGATAAATGGCATGGCTGCCTGGTGCTGAACCTCACCTGCAGACGTCGCACTTGTCATACCAAGTTAAGTGTTACCACCTGAAGGGTAAGACTGTCCTCTCCCACAGGTAGGTGAGCTTGGGGAAAGGTTTTTTGCTAGTTCTTCCATCTCTTTGAAAGCTGGTGCTCCAGGGGGGCCATGGTTCCTTAGGTAAACGGAGAAAAGCCAGTCATTAGGGGTTTGCCTTGGAACCTACCTCTAAGCTGCTTCTAAAGTAAAGACAGGGAAGTGCCCTTTCTTGAATATAAGCCAGCAAAATGAGGGCAAAAATGTGGGTCAAAAGGAAACTGGAACAGGACAGACCACAATTTCAAAGAGAAGGATTTAGAAAGAAGGGAAATGGGGCTGGTGATTAGGCCCGATGACCCATCGTTCCTTTTCTTTTCATTAGGGAATCAGAAAGGGGAGTTTGAATTAGTCACTAACTCTGGAAAAGAATGTGATAGAATAATGGAAACCACATATCATCTTTTGTTACAGGGCTCAGGAAATAGAAATCACTTTTCTATTTCTTCTGTGAAAGTTCCCAGACTGAAACATTTTGGTGTCATAGAAAAAAAATCTGTGGAAAAAATCAGCCGCTAGTACAACTGTGTATCTGTCTGCATATGCCGACTTCATGCTAGATACTATCTTGAAACCAGGACAGCAGGCTATTTCCAAACTGCTTCTCCAAACACGCAGCTCAGCTTTCCCCATCGCAAGAAGAGCTGCCATCCATCCCACTCTTAAATCAACAGCAACTCCTCAAATGACCTCCTAAAGCTCAAGCCGCAGCATCCACCTCGTTCTTGCTGGATGTCTCCTTGATGCACTTGCTCTACTCACACACTTGCAGACACACTTTGTCTTGCTCTTTGCTCACTTTGCCACATGGCTCAGCTTCTTCAAGTAATGTGCTTACCACACAATTTCTGTCATCAGTCTTCCCGCCCACAGCTACCACCACCACCTGTTTCTGCCCCATCCCGATTGCCACACGTACTTCCTGCATGTAGACACACGTACACACACTATTCTCCCAGAGTTAAAAAATTGTATACCACTTGATTCACTTGTATCTTTTTTATATTGTGCTATTAAATTTTACTTTAAAATATTTTACTGAAAATATTTTCATAAAATATATTCTTATTACAATTTTCCCTCCCCAACTCCTCCCAGATCCTCCTTACCTTCCCACCCACCCAAATCCATGCCTGTCTTTTCTCTCTCTCATTAGAAAATAGTCATATAATATTAATAATAATAATAATAATAATAATAATAAATAATGATATGTTAAGATAAAAACAAACAAACCAGAATAGGACAAAACAAACAAACAGAAAAAAGATTCAAAGAAAAGCACAAGAAATACGTATAGATGCAGAGACATATTCACACACACAGAAATCCCAGAAAAAAAACACAAAACTGGAAACCATAACATATAAGCAAAAGACTTGTAAGGTAAAAATAACAACAACAAAACACTGTTTGTAGCTGGAGAGTTTTCTCTCTGGGTCCCACCAAGCCCCGGCAGTCCGACAGCCCACTTATAAAATAAACACACAGACGCTTATATTATTTAAACTGTTTGGCCTAATGGCTCAGGCTTCTAGCTATCTAGTTCTTACATCTTAAATTAATACATTTCTATAAATCTATACCTTGCCATGTGGCTTGTGGCTTATTGGCATCCTTACATGCTGCTTGTCATGGCGGCGGCTGACAGTGTCTCCCTCCGCCTTCCTGTTCTCTCGATTCTCCTCTCTGTTAGTCCCACCTATACTTCCTGCCTGGCTACTGGCCAATCAGTGTTTTATTTATTGACCATTCAGAACAACACATTTGACATACAGACCATCCCACAGCAATAATATATAAGCAAAAGACTTGTAAGGTAAAAATAACAACAACAAAACACTGTAAAGCATTGTAGGACAAAAATTCCCTCAAAATACCATTGAGTTCATTTTGTGCTGGCCATCTACTTCTGGGTGTGGGGTATGCCCTTAAATTGTGTATACCCAGTGAGGCTCTGTTGCAGAAAACCGATTTTTCCTTTTCAAGGGTTTGTCAGTTGGAGATGTTTTCTATTCCTCTTGGTGCTGGGACCCCATCTGACTTAGACTTTCACAGGTGCTTTGCATGCTGCCACAGTTTCTGTGAGTTCATATATGCTTCAGTCCTGCTATGTCTAGAAAGGTCTTGTTTTCTTGGTGTCTTCCATCCCCTCTGGCCCTTACAATCTTTCCTCCTTTTCGTCCATGGTTCCCTGAACCCCAAGAGGAGATATTTGATGGAGACATCCCATTTATAACTGGATGACCCGAGGTCTTTCACTCTCTGTACTTTGTATCAGCTGTGGGTCTCTGTACTTGTTCCCATCTACTATAGGAAGAAGCTGCTCTGACAATGACTGAGCAAGGCACTGATCTATGAGTATAAAAGAATGTCATCAGGAGATTTTGTGGGTACGTTCCTTTAGCACAGTGGTTCTCAACCTGTGGGTGGTGATCCCTTTGGAGGGTTGAATGATGCTTTCACAGAAGTCATGTATCAGATATCCTGAATATCATATATTTACAATTCATAACAGTAGCACGATTACAGTTATAAAGTAGCAATGAAAACAATTTTATGGTTGGGGGTCACCACAACATGAGGAACAGTATTGAAGAGTCTCAGCATTAGGAAGGTTTAAAAGTACTGGTTTAGCAGAATAGTATTTGGTTTTCCTCTAGGTTAATGTCCTTTCTAGGCTCAGATTCTTGGCCAACCAAGTACTGTCAGGGATGGGCCCCATCTCATGGAGTGGGCCTTACAACCAACCAGATCATGGTTGGTTACTCCCACAAGCTTTGTACCATATCTTGCAGGCAGATCACCACTGTAGATCACAGGGCTTTCATCTGGGTTGGTGGTTAGCTTTCTCCTCTAGTAGCGTGTAGAGTACCTTGTATTATCATGAATATTAGTCAGTAAAGGTGAAGAAAGGGTCTAGATAGGAACCAGCTCAACTCTTCTGTGTTCAGTGAGTTATGTTCAATGAGTTAAGTGTTGTCTTCAGATATAAGGCCTTACCATGTGTTTATGGAGAGTAACCAATAGCCTTGGCAATAGGGTGTGTTATTTGGGGGTTCCCATGGGGCCTCTTTGGCCAACAACAACTTAATTAGATGTAACACATTCCCAGAACTGGGGGGGTTTCCTTTGGAGGCAAAAGATTTCTAGTTGGGACTTTGTCTCCTCTGTTACTTAGTGATTCTATTTAGATTTCTTTCACATATGTATATATTTTAAGAAGCTTCTACTTGTAGCCGGATGTTTCTCTGGTCCTGCCCAGTCCTATACTCTGGATGAATCTCTCCCACCTGTGTTTCACAGCCACTTGGACCCAAGTAAACACACAGGGGCTTATATTAATTATAACTGCTCAGCCATTAGCTCAGGCTTATTACTGACTAGCTCTTACGCTTAAATTAACCCATAATTCTTATCTATGTTTAGCCACATGGCTTGGTACCTTTTCTCAGTTCTGCCTTGTCATCTTGCTTTCTCTGTGTTTGGCTGGCAACTCCTGATTCTGCCCTTCCTCTTCCCAGAATTTTCCTCATCTGCTTGCCCCACCTATACCTCCTGCCTTGCTACTGGCCAATCAGCATTTTATTAAACCAATGTACCAGAGCATTATCCCACAGCATCTACTGCATTAGGTTTCCATACAACCCTCAAATGACTGTTAGTTTTTGCTGCCCCCCCCTATTCCCTTTGTTCCCTCTCTCATCTCTCTGCCTCCCCATTTGATCCTCCCATCCCCATCCATTGACAACTATCTAGCAAAGAGGGAAGGATCTCCCTAGGAAGGGAAATAGAATAAATTCTACTTTTTTTAAAAAAAAAAAAGAGTTCATTTTCCTTCCCAGGTAAATCTAGTAAAGTAGCAATAGCCCAACAATTGTGATTTATCAATACATCTAATACTGTATGTCTAATGCTGGATAGCGTAATATGAGCTGCATAGTTGGTACTCAATACTTGTTCACTTAAACCTCTCTGAACACTGTCTATATTTTATAAGAAAAATCAGTCAGGTTATTTGGGTATCTTAAGTCTGCTCTTCTCTAGTATCTCTCTTGCTGGTTTTGTTTTATTGTCCTGCATTCCCTTCCCTGACTTCTTTCCTTCTTTTGTATAGAAATGCACAATGCCTTTTGTTCTTTCTGCCTGTTAAGCTAACTTTAAAATGCATGCTTAGCTGGGTATGGCAGCGTATGCCTTCTTCCCAGCACTGTGGAGGCAGAAGCAGGCTGATCTCCGTGGTTCCAGGCCAGCCTGGTTACATAGTGAAACCTTGTCTCAAAACAAATGAACAAAAGCAGGTGTAACTTTATCATTAAACTGTGAACAATTATTTAACTACCAACTTCCAATTAAAACCATTACCATAGACTAATTTTTAGTAAATATATATTTATATATAATCCCATTTCTTTTTTCTCATTTTTCCCATGATTTTATTTTTAAAGAAGAAAATTAGCATAATAGGTACTAATGGCTGAGAACACGAAGATTATTTTAATTCAGAGTTCTAAAAGTTTTATTTTTCTCATAATTTTCAGTCTTTAATTTTATATTTTTCCTAATCACAATTTTATTAGTTACTCTGTAAACATTCAGCTTTTTATAAATATGCCTTCTTAAATACACATTCTTCAAAACATTGCTATTGCATTTATCACTGATATTTCCAACATTTCCAATCAAAAAAAAAATCTATACGATTTACCTCTCAACGATTTAGTAGCTAGGTGTGCCCAAACTTTTGACATTGTAAAATGGCATTACCGTCTACAGAGTTTGTACTCAAGAACCATGCAACCAAATTACAAAAAAAAGTCACACACACACACACACACACACACACACACACACACACACACACCCTAACATTCTATGTAAGTCTATTAGCTTGTGATGGTCACATTCATAGCCATCAGCAGCACACATCTCAGTGCAGCCTATGGAACAAATCTGACATGACCTGGTAGCTCATGTTCCTAATGTAGAAAAACATTTGACCACTTAATTTCTATAGATTTTTTCAGGCCTAAAATGCAAGAGTTACATCTAGTTAGTGATATGTTTATATGAAGGCTGTAAAGTGATACATATTTATAATTATTTATGAAATAAATTGTAGCTTCTTTTCCCACTTAGATGTTGCCAACTTATTTTTATTTCATTGGAGTTTAGAATTTTTTAAAACCATGGTTTTAAGTCATTTCTAGATTTTTTTTCTTTATTTCAGGAAAACACAGCATTCCAGAACCCCCAAAACAAATGCAGGTGACTCCACTAAAAGTCTTGCTTTTATTACTATTGTAATAATGACCTGTTTACTCTATTCTCCCCATGTGCAAAAGGGGGTGACTTAAGATGACTGCATGACCTCTGCAGTTCTTTTTGTTTATCTAAACCTGGGTTCTATACAATCAACAGCCCCTGTACCTTCTCAATTTCTTTCCTCAAATGTTTGATTACTACTGTTATGCCCCTGACTTTTGATATTGGGCTCCTGTGCTGTGTTTTCTTAAACAAGAAATCTTATTTTTCAAAGCAGATTCAATCTTCTCAGTGCACTTGTAGTAACTCTTCACCTTAGCCATCTTTGCATATTTATTGCCATGTGGTCAATTTCATCTCTGCACTCTCTATTCTAAGTGGCCTATTACAATCTTCAAAACTTTGAATATTGTTATTCAGATCTCACCCAGTTCTGGTAAAGGAAAGAATATCTTCTCTACTGTTGTACACTAGAAAAGAAAGTCTGGTATAGAAAATATTCTGTATTCATTCAGAGTAGTAGCATATTGTAATGGTGATGAGAAGCAAAATATCAAATTCAGACAAATCTGGATCTCTGGCACTATCCTGAAAAGGCTACCTTTTGCATCTGCAGAACAGAGAATGGACTAGACTCTTCATAAAGTAAGACATATATAGACCATGTAATTCCAGAAGAGTTGCTCTGTAGAATCAACTGTTTTCAATTTCTTCTCTGTTTAGTGAAAATGATCATTTAAAAATTTAGATTTTTTTCTAGTTTCTAACCACTTTGCCATTAGCATTTCTAAGATTCATGGAGTCCAAATTGTTTTCAACTTCCTCAGTTTTTTTTCCAAACTGCTGTTTTTAACCTTAAGGCTAATAATAATATTTCAATTATATATTGTATATGTTCTTTAAAGCTGTTTAAGGAAAAGACTGCTGCTCTATTGAATTACTGTTGCTATGGAGACATCTTTAATAGCACTGAGGATGAAGCCCAGGCCCTTTGTATGCTGGCCAAGTGCACAGCCATGGAACTGTATCCCCAGTCCCAAGAGCAGCTTTTTAACTCCTCATTCCCCAAAGTTAGTTGATTTATCTTTCTAGTACCCTCCAAGAGTAAAAGTGCTGTAATTTCATCATTGGTTGTATACAGAATACCAACTACAGACCCAGGAACCTTCCATTACATTCTACATTCCAGTTTAGAAATATGTCCTATACAGTTATTCTCAACCATGATCGGCTTACTTCTGACAGGTGCAGCATCCAGTGGTGGCTTGCACAGTCTCAAACAGAGTCCCTAAAGCTCAGAAGATCATCAATAAACATAATAAAGGGGTGATTGTGTCGTCTAATAGATAGGAGCTTGCAGAGGTGTATTGTAAAATATTTGGAAACACGGGCTTAAATAAAGATGAGCCAAGGTGATTTTAATCCATCAGGATTTCTAAACACCCTTAATATTCTAATATGCATCACACATTTCACAGTGGGACACAGCTTGTAGCAACCCCAGAGTTATTTTTTCACAGAACTCTACCTTTCTTAACCTGGGTCAAAGACTAGCAGTGTTTGCTAGTTTGGAGAGTTTCCTGCAGAACCTGATTATTCTCCCCAATGCCCAGATCTATACTGTGTTGACATGGTAACCTGGACTCTGTAAAAAGATTCTTTCTGCAAGCATGCTAGGTCATTTGGGGAGTTTGTCTTCTTTCTCACACATCTTTTTTTTTTCTATTAAGGAGATAATAAGTTGTCATTGTGCCCACAGCATGTAATTATTTAAATCAACATTTCTTTCAGGCGAGCTACCAACGACAGTACAGGAATGAGATTCTGTCCCAGAGTGCAGTGCAGGTGTTAGTAGGCGCAGCCGGAAGCTTTGGTGAGAAGAAGGGAGAGTAAGTATATTGCCAAGAGAGGGCTTCTACCCTAAGCCACTGTGTGTGGGAGTTTTCACACTTGTGTGTTGTAACCTCCATCCATCTGGCACCATATACACTCCATGCTCTGCACCCCACCCTCAAACTGAATCCCCTCCTTTCCATTTCCCACACTTGAATCCTCGAGGCTGGTGTATTTGGCAAGTATCTTCTGAAAGAAATAACCTTTTCTCTTTTTTGGTTTCCCATTTTCAAAGCTACATTATAGCAAGTGTTTTTCCTTTTAGCCTATCTGAACACCTAAATAGAGACCATGTGTCCCTTAATCTTTACAGGTGCACCTTCCCAAAGCACAGATGGACCCCACATGCCCTCTGTTAACACTAGGCATATGTCTGTAATCTGGTACTGATTCCCTTAGATCCAACAGCTAAGGAAAGGTGGTGTGTTGGGGGAGCACCGCCAGGTCACCCTCTTTAAGGGAATGGAGAATCTATGATTGGAAGTAGGAGAACAATTAAACAGGAATGCAGTTGACATGTGCACCCAAAGCTCAGACATAACCCCCAAGTCCAGATCGCCCCTTAATGCCAAAGAAACTCAAAGTCAGCTTAAATGATGCCAAGGTCATTTCCGGAGTCTGCTTAGAGCTGTACATTTGGCTCATTATCCCACACATAAGCCTGAGCTTTGGTGTCATATATCCTAAATGTGATGTACCAATCTTGTGTCCGTTCACAGTAAAGAGAAAAGCTGTATGTGAGAAGAGAATCATGGTTTATCCATAGCATGCAACACACACACACACACACACACACACACACACACACACACACACACA
>CABHPR010146152.1:16180-33684 GCA_902168415.1 Peromyscus melanophrys
ACACACACACACACACACACACACACACACACACACACACACACACATCTATAAGGAACACACACAGCTGTTCAATAAATAATCATTGTAGTTCAAGCATAGACTTTCTCTAAGAGCATAAGAGTTTTCATTTCCAGCCAGTCATACAAATCATTACAACATTTATATGTATCCAGGAAGGAAAATAAAACATGTGCTATTTAAAACTTGAGTTTCTTAACATGGATTTAGATATTTCCATGTATAACACAAGAATCTCCATTTGTTCTCTAAATCCATACCTTTCAAATGCTTGCAGGAACTCCACAGAATTGAAGGAGCTGGGAAAATGTATCTTTTTGAATAATACAATGCCCTCTGTAGAGAAGACATATACAGAGCACAGTAGAAGTTTTTTTAATGAATGAATAAATGCCACCCTAAAAAAATCCCTGTCTTTACACTGTCAAGGGGGGAGGGGGCAATGTGACAAAAATAAAGCGTCAGAGGGCAAAAACCCCACTTGATTTGTTTTGAACCTTTAAATTAAGCACTAAGGCAGAAGCAAGCCATGTGCAGAAGACTGAAAGGGACACAAAGTTGGGGTCAACAGTGGGCACCAGGAAGGGGCACCAATAGACTAAAGGGATAATGCAGGAGATTGTTGGGACATGTGACAATTTATTCACACATGTAGGACACATATTTAGCAGCAATATATGCCAAGCCACATGCCAGGCACTGCAGGCAATATCCAAGTAGCAGCCCTGTGCTCCCATTGCTAGAGAACTATTGATCACACTTGTTCTCAGCGTGTGCTTTTTTCCACGACTATCTTGGAATTGATTTTGCCATTTCTTAATTGGAATCGCTCAGTAGCTCCACAGGTTGGGGTGTCCTGTGGTAAGAAAAGAAGAAGCAAAGTGATTGCCAAGGTTACCAGAACCTATTTATAGTGCCTATGTAACACTCTGTGAAATAACACTCTAAATAAATTATTTATTCTTACTGAGTGCCAGACACACTTTTGAACATGTTCCATGCATTATCTGTTTTTACTTCACAAAACTTAAAAGACGTGCTCCTGTTATCTCCATGATGCATTGGAAGGAAGTGAAGGACAGAGAAGTCAAGTAGTTTACTTGAGATTATTTGTCTAATAAATCACAGAGCTGAGATTCAATGCCTGACATATGTACCTGGCATATGGCTTGACATTTATTGGTGCTGAATACGTGTCCTACATGTGTGAATAAGACTGTCATGTGTCACAACACTCTCCCACACCATGCCTTCAGCCCCTTTGTGCTCCTTCCTGGTGTGTACTGTGGACCTCTTCTTTGTATCAATTCCCTCTCAGTCTTCTGGACATGTCTTGCTTCTGCCTTAGTTATTGATTACCTTGTAATTTGGGCTCTGAGATCACATAATCTTAGGATTCATAAAAACCTTCAAAATTGCTGGATCTTGTCTGAGACAATAATTCTTTCAAAAAGGTTTCCTTATCCCCCAGAATGCTATTTATACATCCACTTTGTTGGTGGAGAGTTTCTTCCATGACAACAGTTATGGAAATGGTTACTTGCATATTTCATCCACTGGACCCTTAAGAACAGAAATCAGCATTTCTTCATTGTTTATCTGTAGCATCTAATAATCATTTTAGATTAGTTCAATAACTATCCATAATGTATAGATGAATCAGATTATATGAACATACAAGAATCTCCATGTAATTACTTTATAATATTAAATCATGGAGAATTGAATAACTTCATTTTCAATGATATCAATATACCTAGATTTCTTCCAATTTTTTGTTTGTCTTTTTCTCAATTTTTTTTATTGATTTCTTCCACTTTTTTGTTTGTCTTTTCCTCAATTTCATTTTTCATTTTTTCTTGAAAGGTCTCTAGCATCTTCATGACGCTGTTCTTAAGGTCGCTTTCTTCTGCTTCTTCTACCTTGTGATGTTCAGGTCTTGCTGTTGGAGGAGGGCTAGGTTCTAGTGATGCTGTATTGCTCTTTATGTTGTTGCATGTACTTCTGCCTTGACATCTGCCCTTGTCTAATAGGTATAAGAGGTGCCTGTGTCTGAGCGAGTTGCTTTTGGTCCACTCTGTGCTTGTTGTGTCTGTGTCTCAGGGGGCCCCTCTGGGTCCACTATTAGCTCTTGGTCTAATTGGAGCATGCAGATTCTGTGTCTCAGGGAGCTTCTCTTGGGTCAACGCAAGCTAGTTGATTCTGTGACTCACAGATCCGCTTTTGGTCTTATCAGGGCTCTTGGTCCAGTCAGAGCTGACAGATTCTGTGTTTCAGGAAGCCTCTCTTGGTCCAATGAGAGGTGGCAGATTCTACTTCTCTGAAAGCCACCTTTGGTCTAATGTGGGCCAGCAGATTCCCTGTGTCCTGAGGTTACTCTTGGTCCAATGACAGCTCATTGTCCAACGAGAGCTGGCAGTTTGGTTTCCGTGGCTCGGGAAGTGGCTGGGGTCTTGGGCAGATGAGTATGGGGCCAGGGCGTGTAGATTGCAGGGTCTCCTGGGAGTCCTTGGTGAGGGTGGGGGGCCTTCCGGCAGGAGTCCTGCTTGCTGGCTGGCAACTGGGGCAGAGTTGGGCGGTTGTTCCCGGGGATCGGCTGTGACCCAGTGATGGGTTGTATGGGCAGGACTCACTGGGTATGAACAGACTCACTCACCTCTAGGTCCAGTGAAAGCTAGGAGTTGGTTTCCAAGCCTCAGGAAGTGGCTGGGGTCTCAGGCAGTCAATAAGACAAAACAACAGCCTTAGAGTGGGAAAAGATCTTCACCAACCCCACATCTGACAGAGGGCTGATATCCAGAATATATAAAGAACTCAAGAAATTAGACATCAAAATACCCAATAGTCCAATTAGAAAATGGGCTATGGAGCTGAACAGAGAATTCTCAACAGAAGAAGCTCAAATGGCTGAAAGACATTTAAGGAATTGCTCAACATCCTTAATCAGGGAAATGCAAATCAAAACGACTCTGAGATACCACCTTACACCTGTCAGAATGGCTAAGGTCAAAAACACTGAAGACAGCTTATGTTGGAGAGGATGTGGAGCAAGGGGAACACTCCTACAAGGTTGGTGGGAATGCAAATTTGTGCAGCCACTTTGGAAATCAATATGGCGCTTTCTTAGAAAATTGGGAATCAACCTCCCTCAAGACCCAGCTATACCACTCTTGGACATATACCCAAGGAAGGCTCAATCATACCACAAGGACACATACTCAACTATGTTCATAGCAGCATTATTTGTAATAGCCAGAACCTGGAAACAACCTAGATGCCCTTCAACTGAAGAATGGATAAATAAAATATGGTACATATGCACAATGGAGTACTACTCAGCAGAGAAAAACAATGACATCATGAGGTTTGCAGGCAAATAGGTGGAACTAGAAAATATCATCCTGAGTGAGGTAACCCAGACTCAGAAAGACAAACATGGTATGTACTCACTCATAAGTGGATATTAGATGTAAAGCAAAAGATAACCAGACTGCAACTGACAACTCCAGGGAGGCCACCCAGTAAAGAGGACCCTAAGAAAGACACAGGGATCATCCAGCAACAGAGAAATGCATGAGATCTATATGAGGAAACTGGACGTGAAGGGGTAATGGAGGGCAAGGGTCGGGGAAAGAGAGCTTAGGGGATCATGAACAGAGTGGGAGAACAAGGAAAGAGATACCATGATAAATGAAGACTCCATGGGAATAGGAAGAAGCAGAGTGCTAGAGAGGTCCCCAGAAATCCACAAAGATGACTCCACTATAAACTAGTGGCAATGGTCGAGGGAGTGCCTGAGCTGACCTACTCTGGTGATTGGATGGCCAAATGCCCTAACTGTCCTGATAGAACTCTCATCCAGTGACTGATGGAAGCAGATGCAGAGATCCATGACCAAGCCCCAGGTGGAGCTCCAGAAGTCCAATCAATGAGAGAGGAGGGATTATATGAGCAAGTGATACCGAGACCATGATTGGAAAAAACACAAGGACAAATAGCCAAACTAGCGGAAACACATGAACTGTGAACCAATAGCTGAGGAGCCCCCATGGAACTGGACTAGGCCCTCTGGATAAGTGAGACAGTTGATTAGCTTGAACTGTTTAGGAAGCCCCCAGACAGTGGGACTGGGACCTGTCCTTGGTGCATGAGCCGGCTTTTTGGAACCTAGGGCCTATGCTGAGACACTTTGCTCAGCCTTGGTGCAGGGAGGAGGGGACTGGACCTGCCTCAACTGAATGTACCAGGTTGGGCTGACTCCCCAGGGGAGACCTTGCCTTGGAGGCGGTGGGAATGGGGAGTGAGTTGAGGGGAATGCTGGGGGGTGGGAGGAGGGAGGACAAGGGAATCCGTGGCTGATACATAAAATGACTAGAAAAATCTCTTATATATATAAAAAATAAAAAGAAAATGGAGGTTTAAAAAAAAGAAGAAAAGTAGGATTTTCTCCAAATATGTTCTAAGTTTATGATTTTTAGTAAGTACCTTATCTTCCATATATTAATACTATAAAGTAACCAACGATTTTAGATATTAATAAAGAGTAGTCTGTACAGGAAAAAATATGTATATATATACCTAGAAAAAATACTACATAAATTTCAGAGTGAGACAAAATAATCAAGAGGAAAGACAAAGTCAGCCTTTGCACTTGGGGGTTCCAATACTCTTCAATTAAGCAACATGGTACAGTAGACCACAAAGCTTGGTGAACTTTTCAATAAAGACAATGAGAGTACCTAGTAAAGATAAATTCCTAATAAAATCAAGCAGACTTGCTAAGCAAAACCAAGCCACCACTCACAGATCTGAGCTATTTCAACACAAAATTTAAAGGAAATCTGTAAGCACCTTCTGGTAAGCGCTATCAACATGCCTTTGAGTCTCTTATGACATTTACCTCTCCAAGTTAACATGTTTACCTTTTTGTAGTCGCTTAAACCTGACTACTTGCCTTGAAGGGAAACCTGTGTGAGGAGGGATAGATGCTCTATATACTGCTCAGTTATCCCAGCCTGACAGAGCTAGTTTTATCTCCTTGAACAAGCATGTTAGAGAGATCATTTCTTCATTGCCATAACAAATGATCACATCTAAAATAAAAACCTAGGTGTCAAATATTTGAAACATGACTGACTGTTTCTCCCTGGTCTTTTAGATCTTTAGTAATTGTATCCCCCAACAAGCTGGACTCCTTTTAATGAGCTGGTCTCACTATCCGACTACACAGTTGTATATCTACTGCTTGTGGCTTGGAGCTTTGCTATGAAGCATCTTGTTTAGTCATCATACAGCATAGTCCTCCTGTGTTCTGACAGTACTGCATTGGTCTTATCTCAAAGGATTTAAAACACATTTAATGATTTCTCTGTATTTTTTTAGATATATGAGTCCTGAGACCATAAAGAAGTATTCTGAAAGCAAAAAATTCCTCTCCTTCATTAGAAAATTACTACTCAACTGGGTGTATAATACTAAAAAAGATAAAGGGGTTCCATCGAGGTGAGCAATCCTGAAATTTAAAAAAAAATGTTGTGATAACTTTTGAAAGTCAGTTCCTTTTAAAATTATAGCCTTAGTACTTTGCAGATCATTTTGAAGCAGATTACAATTTAATTCTTTACAAACACACAAAAATTACTGAAAAGAAGGAAAGATATAAGAATGACATTTTGCTTGTATTTTTTAGACTGGGGTGTTTTGTATTTTTAGAGTGCTGTATGTGAAGGTAGGCAAACTTTCTACTACTGTGTTAAATCTCTAGTTAATGTTCTCTTTTTTATAAGCATGTTAATTATACATAATACGTTTCATTGTGGCATTTTCATACATGTACATATCCACCCCTGTTACCCTCTCTTTTCACCCACCAGCTCTTCTTCCAAACTGTCCAAACTTTCGTGTGTGTGTGTGTGTGTGTGTGTGTGTGTGTGTGTGTGTGTGTCCCTAAATGAGTTTCTTTAGTGTTGTCTTAGTTAGTGTTTCTATTGCTGTGAAGAAACACCATGATCAAAGACAACTTGGGGAGGAAAGGGATCATTTCATGTTACAGCCTCTAAGTCATCATCCAGGAAGGTCAGGGCAAGAACTCAAGGTTGGAACCTGGAGGTAGAAACTGATGTAGAGGCCATGGAAAAATGCTGCTTACTGGCTTGTCACACATAGCTTGCTCATCCTGCTTTTTCATATATCACGACCCCATCTGCCCAGGGATGGCACTACCCATGATGGGCCGAGCCTCCTCACATTGATCATCAATCATTAATCAATAAAATGTACCATAAACTTGCCTACAGGCCAGTCTGGTGGAAGCATTCTCTCAATTAAGGTTTCCTTTTCCCAAATGACTCTAGTTTGTGTCCAGTTGACAGAAAACTAGCTAGTACAGTTGTTTACCTGAGCTTGAGTGGGGATTTGTAGGTGCATGGATAGGAGTTTGTTTACAGGAACATTTGCACCTAACTTTTTTTTCAAGGAACAGGGTCTGAGAGACACAGGGATCTAGTAAAAGGTTTAATAGATGTCAGGACAGAGGTGTGGGCTGAAGGAAAGGCTTCAACTCACTTGGAAAAAGAAAAGTTCTTTTAGGGCCCTTATGCAAGAGGAGGGGGTAGAAAGATGTTACACCCACAAAATGGGCAAAAGGTGGGCTAATCCCATCCAGTGAGAGCTGGATATATTCCATTTTTTTATATTTCTGAATGAAGCAGATATTTAAAAAGATCCTAGGATATTGCTGGATAAGGTCATCTACAAGAACAATGGGTCTAATTAAAATATGTTATCAAACAGTTCTGTTTGCAACCCTTCCACATTTGGGGTTTATTATCTGGAAATGCCCAGTCCTATGATAAGGGAACATGGTTCTTGTGAGAGCTATGAAGAGAAAGATTGCCTGGGTTGTGGCTGGAGTCTCACCACAGCTAGAGGGCCTGGGATCTACTACTTACCCAGTGGCTACATCACTGAAGAAAATGTCTCTCTCATTCTCCCATCAACTGTTAACTGCATGTATAGCCACAGGAGAGAGATGATCCTGTACTCTAGACATTACAGCATGTTGACAGTCCTAGTCTCTTGCAGATCTTGTGCAATGAAAGTTTCTGTGAGTTCCAGAGGGCAACAGTTATGTTAGACCTGGAAGTCAGTGTTCTACGCTGCTTTCCCTGCTGTCTCTGACGGTTGCATTTTTTTCTGTCCTTTCTCCCATGGTGTTCCCTGAGCCCCCACCAGGGGTAATACAGATGTCCCCTTTATGACTGTACATTTAACAGTCATTTATTCTCTGTACAAATATAAAAGGAAACTTCTCTGGTCAAAGCTGACAATAGCACTAGTCTATGAGCATAAACATGGCTCTTTTGTAGCTTGGGTGGGTACAGCGTGGCAATTTAGCACATAGAGAGCAGTAGCTTCTCCACTAGAGCCTCCAAGCTCCACCACCACAGACTTTTTGACTAGATATGAATTCCCTCATGTTGCATGAGCATCAAACCCAATCAGAAAGCAATGGGGCCAGGCGGTGTTGGTGCACACCTTTAATCCCAGCACTTGGGAGGTAGAGCAGGGCAGATCTCTGTGAGTTCGAGGCCAGCCTGGTGTATAGAGCAAGATCCAGGACAGGCACCAAAACAACCAGAGAAACCCTGTCTTGAAAAAAACAAAAACAAAAAAAAAAAAAAAAGAAAGAAAAGTAGAGAAAAGAAAAGGAAGAAAGTGATTGGTTGGCCCTATAACAGACTTACCACTGTTGAACCAGTGAGTTTTCTTGCCTGGCCAGTCAGCATTGTTGCACACTGTTTCCATAGCTGAGCAAGACAGTTCATGACAATTTTCCCCAGAAGTTTCATGCCGTCTTATGAAACTATGAGGGCTAGCCAGCTCAGTTTCAGTTTGATTTCTCTGTATCCTGTCATCAAGACATTTGGGTCAAGCAATAGGATCTTACCAACTAGCTCTGGTTGGCATCCAACAGCGGTAACAATTACCTCTATTGTTTGGGGGACCTGAGCGACCTCCCTGGACAGCAGTTCATAGGAAGGTAGCCCGCCCTTGGCACTGGAATTTTTGTTTAAAAACTCTTTGCTTCTAGGAACTGCTTGATTCTCCCACACCAGGTATCTCCACTGAAACTCTTCTTAAAACAAAATGACTTACCAATCATCAGATTTGTTCAAGATGCAGATACCTGACTAGTGAAGCTGCTGCCTAGAACTCAGCAGGGCTCTCTAGCTCCAGTTGAGTAGAACAGAACTGACCAAATAAGGAAAGAACATTTTATGTAGTGATTTTTTTTTGGATAAAATTGTCTTTCCTTTCCATTTCTTGCAGACACGTGTTTCTTCACTTATGCCATAAACTCGTATTTACAGATGAATTTGAGTACACTGGATACCTTGCTGTATTAATGAGCATATATCCTATGGTAATCTGCTGGATATCCCGCTTAAAGGACATCTATAAAGATGAAATAAAATGTGCCAACTACTATTTTCTTAACTTTTACACTCTAGAGGCTCTACTTAAGGTAATCTAAAAATCTGTGCATGTGAGTGTGTTAGGGGAGGCATGTTTCAACATCAGCTGGAGTTTTCTAAGGGAATATTGTGAACTCCTTTGTCTCTTCTCAAAGCCCACAAATTTAATTTTTAAAGCTGATGTTGAGAGCAACAATAGCAAGTAAATGATGCTTTAAGCATTGACTCTGTATTTGTCAAAATACAGTGATGTAGGTGAAAGGGATGCAGATTGAGTCTAAACTGCAATAGTGATATTCTTTTGAAATACTTTTCCATATGTCATATTTTGATCTTATTCTTTCCCTTCCCTGAACTTCTCCCAGATCCTACCCACCTACATATCCAAACCATTTCATGTTTTCTACACCCCCAGAAAAAGTAAAAATCAAACAAACAAAAAACTAATAACACAAAAAAATACCAAAACAAAATAAAATGCACACAAAACCCGAAGTCTGTTTTATGTCCAACTACTCTAAGGCAGGAAAACATGGCTTGAAAAAGTAGTAGACAAAAAGAATTTCTGAAATGTACATATTTGAGCATGTGTTGTGTGTGATGCCTTCCGTTAGCTTT
Source organism: Peromyscus melanophrys (assembly GCA_902168415.1). NCBI lineage: Eukaryota > Metazoa > Chordata > Mammalia > Rodentia > Cricetidae > Peromyscus > Peromyscus melanophrys. The sequence continues at coordinate 25,297 of CABHPR010146152.1, forward strand.
TCAGTGTCCTGAAATAAAAGCGTTGGCACAATTATCAAGGTAGTTTTGATAAAATATTTTTATTCACTTACATTTTCAAGATATTAAAAGTGACTTTTATTTTTCATCATCACAAAACAAAATATAGAGAATAAAAAATCCTTTCACCAAATTAATCTTTAAATCTTGAACTGATTTAATAAAATCTTGCCTGTGTGAATTACATATATATCTGATATTCTTACTACTCAGTATCATACATTTGATACAATTAAGTAATATAAATAGAGACCTCGGGATTCCTGTGGCATTTAGGGCTGTTTGAAATTAAGGAACCCTGATGGAGGATATGTTTGTATGAATTTGTCTTTCCCTCCAACTGCTGACCAGTGACAACTCCAGTATCATTTGATAAATCTTTCATCTATACCCATGCTGTACTATTAGGTCTACATCATCAGTCTTCACAGTTTTCCTCCTCTAAAGGACGCAGTCACGAGCATCCTCTGCTTGCGTGTTGGTGGTATTTCTGACATATAGAGTCACAGGTAGATCAAGAAAAAAGCCCAGTTGATAATGTTTACATTCTTGTTGGGGGGAATCGGTTTTAACAAAAGCAGAAAATATGACGATGTAATTTCTTTTTCTATCAACAGATGGCAGCAATGAGGAAGGAATTTTTTTCACACACCTGGCTCATGTTAGAGCTGGGGATTACCTTAGTGGGCATCGTAGATGTAGTGCTTACCGAAACAAACTCCATTAATTACAATTTGGACTTAACTGAGACTGTGATCTTCATGAATGTAGTTCGACTCCTTAGGATACTGCGCATCTTGAAGGTAAAGCTCAAGTAAAGCGTGTGACTTTGGCTTCCTCTGTGGGCTTGGAGTCAGGGAATGTCAGTTTAAAATCAGGTCAACAGTTTCAGGGAAAACATTTGCTTCTGGGCTGATGTTTGGGTCTGAACGGTTAGCTACTTCTAGCAAGTCAAGCTTTCAAATACTCAAATTATTATAAATCAGTTTAGCTCAAGGAACTACACACATTCATCACAGCTTTCCCTTTTAATAGAGTGATTGAAAAATTCGTGTTTATGTAAATACTAGTACATTCTAAGTAATACTTCTTTGTATAGTTACCTGGGAATTTAAAAATGGAAATAATCAAAACAATCACCACAAAAAAAGTCCATAGTGACAAAGCCGATAGTATATATTTACACAGATCAAGAACTAAAATAGTATGCATTTCATATTGTGTAAATTCAGTGTTATGGTATCAAAAATTACATGTCTGATCAATGCTGCTTTCACATGTATGATGGCAGTTACTTTTTATATGATTACATAAGTAATTGGAAAGTTATACCAGGATACATCATATGAGGATGTATGGGTAGAGAAACAGTCATAGAATGTTTATGTCTTTCTTATATATTCTTAGAAATGCTTTTGCTACCAAGACCTAAACAAACCAGGACTAAAGTAGCAATTATTAGTTTCTACTTTTGTGGTATTCTGTGAGACAGTAAATACACTAGTCCACAATTCAATCTGAGGGCAGAAGGTCTAGAATATTCCAAAGTTTATAGTTCATTTTTTCTAATGTGTGGTATACAGACTCTACTAAATAAGCAAGGAATGGGTAAGCTGTCTAAGAAAAGGTTGGAAATATATTCAGATAACTCTGAATGCTCATGTCAAATGGTAGACCCTGCGAGTGTGAAGAGAGACTAGATGTGATCTTTGTTCCTAAGGAGCATACTTTCAGAAGAGAAAAGGCATGGAATCCACACATTCCTATGTCACAGAGCAGGATGGGTGCAAAATAGTAGCATAGTGGTTACTTTTCTACAGCTGTGGTAAAACACCACGACCAAGGTGAAGACTTATAGAAGAAAGTATTTGTTTGGGTTTCATGGGGACAAGAGTCTGTCATGGGAGGAAGGTATAACAGCAGGAGCAGAACTAAGGGCTCACATCTTATACCACTAGCATGAATCAGAGAAAGCAACTGGCCAAACTAAGCTAAATATAAACAAAACATGCAGTTAATGTTTAATAATAGTCTTTTTTTTAGCTCATAACACCAAAGTTGTTGCAAATAATAGACAAAAGGATGAGCCATCAGATATCCTTCCGGTATGCTGTACTAAAAGGCTATGTCCAAGGGGAAATGGATGTACTGAATATAATCGATCAGATTGCAAGTTCCAAACAGACCAAAGAGGTGAGAGAAAAACCAAACATGAGGAGAAACCTTTACTCTTTTCGCTACACTGTTGTCGTCACACACCCTGTCTGACATCTTTACACACAGGTGTAGTCTCGGACTCCTGGGTAACTGGTCTATTTCTATTACCACATCACTTCTCTTCTTGAACTAGAAAGTCTGTGCCATATTAGCACACAAGGAGGACCTTGGGCGGCGCCTTTGCATCCCTGCGCAGTGCTCAACTCTCTCCCAGTGCAGCCTCCAAGATTAGTCAGGAAATAGTGCGAAGTGAGGAGGCGTGGCCACAGTGTTGGGCAGGGCGTTCTCATCATGCCCCAAAGCTCCTTCCGTTTCTTACCCGAGTAAAAGGTATGAGCAATAGAAGCCCGTGGTCTGGCAGATAGAAAGGAGTAAGGAAAACAGTTATCGACATGTGCCCAATCACACGCTCTCATTATGCAGATGAGAAATGGGGCCAAGAGCGATTTGCTTGATTATGTCTACACTCCCATGGCTAATAGGTGGCAAAGATGCCCTTAAACCTTAGACCTAAGTTCTTTTTATTTTATTTTATTTTTTTTTTTTTTTTGCTCTCAGTTTGAAGCAGATTAATGTCTGTGCATACCTAGAAGTTTGACAGCTAGGTGGAATTCAATATTTGTCTTTCAAAATAATTTGTAACACTTGAATGCCAAATTTTATGTGCCACAAGCATAGTAAAAATACTGTACACCCAACACGTGGTAGAGAACCTAAAGAGCATTTCTCCTCTCTCTACCTGCAATTGTAAGCCAGTTTTCCTAAGCTTGCTTACCATCTCTCATGACTAATACCTAGCAATGGGATTTAAGAAGGCAAAGACAAAAAACTGGGGTTTCTAAAACATCAAGCAATATTTGTTGTTTCAATTCTCATATACTTTCATCCAATCTTCTATGCATTTGATATTGAAAACCATCCCAGTGTCTATCATTTGAAAGCTCATTGCCAAATTCTATTCTGACCCTTAAAACATTCTCCATCATACATAAAAAATATTTTTATTTTATGTGTATGTGTTTTGCATACATGTCTGTCTGTGCACAATGTGGATACTAGATGCTCGTGGAGGCCAGAAGAGAGCACCTGATCCCCTGGAACCAAACTTAGGGACAGTTGTAAGCTGCTTGGTGGGTGCTGAGAATTGAACCCAGGTCCTCTGTAAGAACAGCAAGTGCTCTTAACCGCTGAGACATCTCTCCATACCCTCCATCGTTCTTTTTAATGAATTTATCAAATCAGCTTAAAAATCATTTACAAATGTAAAGCTATTTGTAGTGTTTTATTTTTCCAACAGAAATAGTGTCTTTTTTTGCTCTATAGGTATTGTTAATGCGGGTAACAAGGAATATGGAACGTGCCATGAAAGAGCTAGGTAGGTACCTTCACTCTAAATATGCAACTTAAACATCTCTTATCATGACAACTTAAGAAAAGCAATGGGTCTTAGCACCAAAAATCTGTGAGGAAACCTACTTCTACTTCTCTTTTTTTTGTAAATGTTTGTCTTTATTATATGTGTTTGAGTGTTTTGTCTGCATGCATGTCTGAGCACCATGTGCGTGCAGTTCTACAAGAGGTCAGAAAAAGGTGTAGCTTCCTTTGGAACTGAAGTCAGACAGTTGTGAGCACCATGTGGGTTCTGAAAACTGAACCTTGGTCTTCTTCAATAGCAGTAAGTGTTCATAACCACTGAACCATCTCTTCACCCCCCCAAACCTTAATTCTTAATAGTAAAATGGCAAACTTAAACAACCCACATGATTGTGTTTTCTAGTGTATGTTATATTACTGTAAGGTTATATTAACATATAATAAATTTGTTAGCATAGTATTACTCATCACACTTGCTCTCTATCTGACACAATGAAATTTTTTAATGTGTGTTCAAACAATCCCCATTACCACACCACGATTCTTTATATCATCCGTAGCTTTATGAATCCCCCTTTCTTCAAAACCAGACACAACTTGTGTGTTCCTGAGTGACTGAAAGAATATTGTCACAGAGAGATTCAGGATTTGGGGACTGAAATCAGAATAGAGTCCTGAGGATTTCTCTGAGGAGTGCAGAGGGCCCAATTCCCACTGGCAAGGGTGTCATGCTAGGCTGTATTTCTGGTAGAGGAAAAATCCTAAGTGGAATAAACACCCTTGAAAACATAGTGCTCACCTGTGAAGACATAGTACTCACATGTGAAGACATAGTACTCACATGTGAAGACATGTTAGTAGGAAGTGGCAGGCAGCAAAAGAATACAGAGAGCCTGAGAATGAGGCTTAAGAGAGCTGTATGACAACTAGTCACAGGACAGAGAATAGATCATGACCAGGGGAAATCACGTATGTCCCAAATAGTGGGTGAGGTTTACATGGGCATCTAGTAATCCAGACAAAATAAAGTCAAAAGGTACAGATAGCTGTGTCTTCTAGATTCTCCAATAGACTTGAGGAAAATGACCCAGGATGAGTTATAGGACTTAATCAGAAACCACAGCTGAACATGTAGTATATAGTCAAAAATCCTGTTTTGAACTGAACAGAAAAGTGGATCATGAATACCAGATACGTGGCCCCCAGCATGCTTGCAGGACCCAGTGACAGTGGGCCAGTGTAACCATTAGTTTAGGGATAGGGCTTTCCATCCTTTTTCCATGGGCTTTAGCACAATGTGGGTGTAACCAAGAAAAGGACAGGATGCCAGCAGGACTGATGAGGGACTGATGGTGACAGGCCCGACAGTGAGATACACACCCCTGTGGTGAAAGTTGCACTTTGTTGACTTAGAGAAGGGTTAGTTTTTTTGTCCTCACAAAATACTTAAGGCAATCTTCTAATTTTATCTGAAAATATTGCATTGTTCTTCAGGCTACTTAGAGTATGATCATCCAGAAACCGCTGTCACTCTGAAAACCAAAGAGGAGATTAATGTCATGCTCAATATGGCTAGAGAAATTGTCAAGGCTTTCAGGTCCAAAGGAATTATACATAAAATAGAAGATGTTGAAATTAACAAGGTAAGATGGTGTATTTTCAGAGTAATCCTGTAGTTTTGTGACATGAGCAGCTGAAAAGGATGAGACTGGAGATATTAAAAGCGTTTGTTTGTTTTTTGTGCTCCGTGAAAGTAAAGATTGTGCAAACTCACACTCCACTGTGGGAACTCCACGACTTTAGAAGTACTCCTCATGATAGTCTCCAAAGGTTCCAAAGACTGCACGCAAAAGAAAAAGAACCTCAGTGATTCCCTATAAAAATCAAACTAAGCAGAGCAAAAATAACATAACAACATTGGCCAAAAAAAACCTGTAAGTGTTTAGAAAAGGCAAATAGAAAAAAAATATGTCAAAATGACAGAAGCAAATCTTGTGGGAGTTGGAGGAGGGGAAGTGGAGTGTAGATATGAAATCTTAAAGAAAAATTTAAAGAAGTTAACTTAAATTTAGATTAAGCTCTCCAAACAAAAGGCAAAGATGAGCAGAATGATTAAAACCAACAACATCAAGCTACATGTCATTTTTGGAAAATAAGGAAGTTGTACCTTTACCTAAAACCATGCAGAGAAAATAACTCAAAAATGCATCCATGAACTCTAAAAACCATAAAACTGAAAGAAGAAAACATAGAGCTAAAATTCCATTACCAACTAGGCTGATTTCTTGGAATTATTGTCAAAAGCACATGCAAAAATAGACCAAAAAAAAGAAAAGAAAAGAAATAGCATTTTTAAAATGTGCATCAAATTATTACATACTGAAAAAAAGGTGACCCACAGAGTGAGAGAAAATATTTTCAATCTATACATTTATTGATATGTAGAGAATTTTCCTAAAACTAATAAAACCTGATCTTTAAAAGAGCAACAGATCTGAAAAGGCATCCCCAAGAGACATGCAAATGGCCCAATATGCATGTAGAAGTTTGCCTAATATCACTGATCCCCAGGGAAATGAAAATCAAAACAAGCCAGACAACAAATGGAAATGAAATCACATTTTCTGTTCAGCAGGATGGCCACCCCAACTCAGGAAAATAGAAATATCACATGTTGGTAAGCAAGTAGAGAAAATGGAATCCCTGTGTGCCATTGTTGAGAATGTAAACTGGTACAGCCTCTATGGAAATTGTATTGAACTCTCACAGCACATTAACATTGCCATTTGGACTAGCAGTTTTTCTGGACATACACTCAGAGGTAGGAAAGCAGAATCTTTAAGATAGATTCATACACCTATTCATAGAAATAATATGCACAGTATCTATCACATAGAGATGAACGATTATACAATATGTGCCTGTGCATAGAATCGAATATACTCAGTCTTAATAAAGAAATAAATGCTGGCCATGTGCAGATGAACACTGAAGATAGTATGCTAAGGAAAATTACCCAATCACAAACTCTGTGCGATTCACATAAAACATTGCAAAATGAAGAGTTGTGGAGGCCGCCGGAGATGACCGAACAGTACAGACGTAGTTAGTGCCACCACAGAGTGGTTAAAATACCTAACACAGTAAACTTACACTATATATATTTTAGATCAGAGAAAGAGAGTAGTGAGGGACTGTCTACTATACCAGATGTTTAGACATTCTATAATAATAAAATAATGAGAAATTACAGTAAAAATGGGGGGAAAGGGTGAATAGAACATACCTGATTCCAGTGATAAACCTGAATACGAAGTACTCTAATGTTAAACTGATATTGAAAATTTGGAAGAAATGATGGATTATTCAACAAATGATACAAAATTTATATGAAAACAACTATAAAACTATAAAATCACTATAATGCTACATATAGGCTATTTTTATTCTTTATGTGGAAAAACCTTGCTGATCCACTCATTACAAAGCTCATATCTGTTAAGAAAAAATTTAAGTAGATAATACAACATAAAATGTAAAATTTTACACATTAAAATGTGTTACTCGCCTGGGTAGTGATATCGAAAGAAAGCAGTCAGGCTGACAAACCCAGCTACCACCTAGGCCCAGAATCAGGGCTATGAGTTGGCCCACCCCAACATCCATCTCATCTATGACCTGTTGGAGCATGTGAAGGAGATGAACTTACAGATCAAAATTACAGGATCCCCACGATACAGGATATCGAAAAGATGTCCAAGAGGAGCTCCAATGAGGAACCATTATCAATAGTGCTACAGAAGCCAGAGGCCTTGAACCAGACCAATGACTCGTGGCAATGAACCCCTACAAGTAAAGATGAATGAACTAGTAAACTGGGCCATACTACAACATCACAACAAGATTCTTCTCTCTCTCTCTCTCTCTCTCTCTCTCTCTCTCTCTCTCTCTCTCTCCCTCCCTCCCTCCCTCCCTCCCTCTCTCCCTCCCTCTCTCACTCTGGTTTGGTTTTTGTTTTTTCTCTTAAATTTTGTTTTGTTTCGAGGGGATGGGGAGACATGTGGGATCAGGATACATGATGTGAAATCCACAAAGAATCAATAAAACTTAAATAAAATTTAAAAAAAGAAATATATTAAAAGCAAGGTAGTGGGCAAAGCACAGTGTGGAAGACAACACTTGTAACCAAAGTTACCCTCTAAGTAATGATAGAAATAATTCCCAGAGTGTCAGCGCTGCGTCCGAGGAAGTAAGAGTACTCAAAATATTGCGTACATACAGAGTGTGCATGAGTGCAGGTGGTCACAGGGTGTCGAAGAGGGCATTAGATTCCCCTAGATCTGGAATCAGGCTGTTGTGAGCCACTTATGGGTGCTGAGAACTAAACTCGGTTTCTCTGCAGGAGCAGTATGCTCGTTCAATGGCTACACCATCACTCCAGACCCAGCAGTCAGTCTTCTAATCCAGGCATTTTGAGTCTAGAACTCAGGCTACTATGAACAACACTGTAAAAAGCCAAAAACAGGGAAAATGTTTAAGAATTTTGAAATTAAAAACCCAAGACTGATTAGAAGGAAAGATTGTCCTATAGGAAATAGAAAAAAAAAAGCAGACAGAAGTAGTGACATTTAGAATGCCTTGCATCACAACACTACATTAACTTGAACATTATTCCACATGGATAGTCACTTGATCCAGCACCATTTATGAAAAAGACCACTTCACTCCATTACACTGTAGGAGGTTCTGTCTTTGGTTTAGTGGTGTGTGTGTGTGTGT
>CABHPR010146154.1:13766-30115 GCA_902168415.1 Peromyscus melanophrys
CTCTCTCTCTCTCTCTCTCTCTCTCTCTCTCTCTCTCTCTCTCTCTCCATGCTAGTGTATAGTCAGAGGACAATGTCAAGTGTGTCAGTGCTCACCTCCCATCTTATTGAGGTAGCAGCATCTTTGGTTCCTTGCTGTATAGCCTAGGCTGCTTACCCCAGGGATTCTCTTGCTTGGGCCCCCATCTCACGGTAGGAGTACTCTGTTTAGATATGTGCTTCTGCTTACCACTTTGGTGTGACTTGTGTGGTTTGAAACTCAGGAACAAAGGTTCCCATGCTTGCACTAGCAATCTTTTATCCACTGAGCCATCTCGACAGCCCTCTTTCATACTCTTAAAAAAATTACATGTATTTATTTATGTGTGTGCATGCACGTACACACACACACACACACACACACACACACATCAGAAGATCACTTACAGGAGTTGGTTCTCTTCTTCCACCATGTAGGTCCTGGGGATTGAACTCAGTCCGTCTTGGCAGCAAGCACCTTTACCCACTGAGCCGTCTCAATCTGCCCATGCTTAGCTTAGTCTTTCATCAATAAAAGTATATAACTGGATCACTTTGATGTCTGGAGTTGGCCTACATAGTTACGGCCCTTCCTTTACATAGGTCATTTTCATCTGGCTGTAGATGAGTTTGGTGTAACTTTTCATAGCAAGGAGGACAGCTGTCCTGACAACATCCTTTGAATCCAAGGATACCCTTGGACTGACACTGATCATCTTACACATGATCAACCAGGAGAAGAGATGTCTCACTGGAACCTAGTCACCTTATCATCATTATTATTATTATCATCATCATCATGATCATCATCATCATCGTCATCATTTTGGAGACAGGGTCTCATTTAACCCAGGCTAGCTTAGGATGACATTGAACTTTTCGATCCTCCTGGTGTATGGAGCCCTGGGGACAGAACCCAGGGCCCTGTGAGTGTTAAGCAAGCACTCTACCAACTGAGCTACATTCCCAACCCCCTTGCTAACTGCTTGCTAAGTTGCTCCTCTACTTCTTCTGAGGACCAGAACTTTCTATTTTTTTTTTCTTTGTGTGCCACCGCCCTCGTCCCTTGTCTCTTCATTTCTCCCTCCCTTTCTTCCCTGTCCTCCTCTTCCTGTCTTCCTTATCCTGGATTGCACTGTGCCCCATTTCCCATCTTCACGTCTTGTCTCTCCTTTCACCTGGGCTGTTGCTGTGGTAACCAGCTCTGTGGCAGGTGAAACTGGAGAACCCCCGGTTCAGCTGTCCTCCTAGCTTTCACTTTCTGTCCTGGGGCTTCTCTGGGGTCACAACTTCGGGATGCCTTCAAAACCTCTGCCACTCAGGCACAGGCCTCTTGAAAGAGAGATGTGTATTGACATCTCAGGGTGCAGACTTTGTCCATGTGGAAAGGGGATAAATACTCTATTATTCATGAATCTTATTTTTAGCCAGCTTTCCTGTGGCAACTCCTTGTCTTCCTCCTCCTCCTCCTTTTTCTCTTCCTCCTTTTCCTTCTCCGCCCCCACCCCCCTTCATGGCAGGGTCTCACTGTGTAGCCCACGCTGACCTCAAAGTCTCGATTCTTCTGTCACCCCTTACTGAGTGCCGGGATCACAGGCATGCACCACTGCCACGGACAGCTCACACCTAGCTCTTTATTATGTTGACAGATTTAACTTCTTTGCTTAAATCCTCCTCTCAGTTTTTTCCAGCCTCCCTGGCATTAGTGGGTGGAGAAGGGGAGGTGTTGAACACACACATTAAATCTTGCTTTTGTCATTTATGAATGCGTTTATTTTAAATGCTTGAAAGCAAGTTATGTACACACAATATTTGATGTCATGCTTTTTATTCTTAATATTGTGTAACATGCATTTTCCATTCCATTAAAAATTCTTCAGCATGAACATATTTTTTTTTTTTACAAAATCAGCTTAACAGTCCATCTACCCAACCCCCGTCTCTGTCTCTGTCTCTGTCTCTGTCTCTCTCTGTGTCTGTGTGTGGGTGGTATATGCCGTGTGTGAGTACATGTACCTATACGTATGCATGAGGGGGTCAGAGGAGCATATCTAGTGCTCTGCTCTGTCACTTTCCACTTGATCGTTGAACCTGGAGCTAGGCTTGTGTTTGGAGCAAGCCCCAGTGATCTTTCTGTGTATGTGCCCCCGTAGCGCTGGGATTCTAGGTGTGCATGTAACTACCCCTGAGTCTTTATGTGGGTGCTGGGGATCTGAAATGCCATTCTTCATGCTTGTGCAGCAATGCTCCTACCCATTGAGCTGTGTCACCAACCATCCTTCCCGTGCTATTTTGATGACAGGTGCTTCATCTGGGCCTCCTGCGGGTCTCCAGCATGTGGCTGGAAAGCCCCTTCTGAAGCCTCTTTGGAAGAACATAGATAGCCTCCTGATAAGCTAGCTAACAATCTCACCCTCAAAAGACAGTGTGTTATGTTGATGGATAGAGCTCCATAGTGTTGTCCACTCGAACACTGACAGGTTCCTGCCCAAATCAATCATTGCTTTTTGGCATAGTTGAATTGGAGCAGTTCTGTTTGACAGCGATTAGCCAACAGTTGAACGGGGGCTTAAGATATTTCATGTTGCAAACCTTCTTCTACAGTGAACTCATCTATCTTTCTATTAATGCTGGTGGGAGGGCAGCCATCTCATGCATCTAAAACAGGAATTAAGGGGTAGGGCTGTAGCATAGTTGGTTGAGTGCTCACCTAGCATGCACAAAGCCCTGGGTTCAATCCCCATCATGACATAAACTGGGCCTGGTGGTACATACCTGTAATCACAGGAGGCAGGAGAATTAGAAGTTCAAGTTCATCCTCAGCTACATAATGGCTCTGAAGCCAGCCTGGATTCTAGGAGACCCTATCTTAACTAAATAAATCAGAATTAATTTGCCTCACGTGTAAAAGTCAAGAAGTGGTAGGTCTCAGAAAGCCCAGCTTCCTTCTGTTCAAAAATGAAATTTTAATCTTGCTTAAGATCCTTCTTAGCTACCCTGGTTCTGCAGGGGTGTAATGGTTCAGGTTTTAGGTGATGTAATCATCTGTGCTCTTGCTGAGATAGAGAGCAAGACAGTCCTGGCGCACAGAATCAAAGGCTGATGGCAGAGCGTTAGGACATATAAAGTCTTGTTAGCGAGTAACTGCTGAAGGAAACGCATTGCACCCAACAAAGCGGAGGGTAAGGCTGTACTTGTGTGTGGATAGCACTTGACGCTGTATTGCTCTTTAGAGAAGATGCTTGCAGGAGAAGATCAGGGCCCTGGCTCCATGAGAAGCAGGGCAAGGGACAATTCTGAGACCAAATCCTCAGGTTAATGAGTCTGTAATCTTTGAGGGATGACAGGAAATTATTTATAGCAACTCAATTTATTATGATTATTGACACAGACATGTGTAAAGTAATGTTTCACTATGATATCAATATGTAGGTTATATATAATATATACAGATATATGTATATATTATATATAATCCACACAGATGTATGTATATATTATATATATAATCTGCATATAGATATCACAGTGAAACACATTACTTTGTACATGATATATATGCACAAATATATGTATAATATATATACATGTATATATATCATGGTTTGATCAAATCCTGATTCTCTTCTGCCCTCTCTTTGTCCTCTCTGTTCCTTCCCTAATAGTCCCTGTTCTATTCAGTCATCTCTTGGTGGTAGTGGTATTTGGGGGTACAGAGTCTGACTATGTAGCCCAGGCTGGCCTGGAGCTTAAGATCTTTCTGTCTCAGCCTGCTGAGTGCTGGGATTATTGGCATACACAACCATAATTAGCTATCCAGTTCGAGGCAGGGTCTTATTTGCCTCAAATTCTCTATGTAGCAAAGGATAACCTTGAACTTCCGACCCTCCTGTCCCTGCCTCCCTAATGCTGAGATTTCAGACGTGTGCCACCATGCCCAGGCCACATGTTGCTGGGGGTACAACCCTGGACTTTTGGCATACTAGGGAACACTCTCCCAACTGGGTTACATTTCCTGCAGAAGATGAAATAAGCTCTTCTCTATGTTCCACCTAAGGTCTCTCTGGTTTGAAGAACGGCTTTGTGTAGCATTTTAGTAAAGGTTGGGGATTTGTCCTACAGATAATGACCTGTGTTGTAAGGCATTTACTATACCTTAGAGGATTTGGTGGAAATCTCTGAAACCTAAAGAGACTATCCTCATACTATAAAAACCAACCGTCTGAGTTGTCATTTGCCATTGTCCTATAATTCCTCACAGAAGTCATGTGACAGGCAGATCTGCTACTAAACTCATTGGTACCAAGTCTATTTCAATTAAAAGTCAAATGTGGGGGACGGAGATGGCTCAGTGCGCAAAAGCACTTGCTGACAAGCCTGGTGACCCTTGGGACCCATATGGTGGAAGGAGAGAACTGACTACTTCAAGTTGTCCTTGGACCTCCACATGCATATTCTGACGTGAACATCAATCACTTCCCTCCACCCCACCCCCACCAAACAAATAACTAACTAAATAAGCAATAATAACCCCCCCCCCAATATTTGCCATAGGAAATTGTTCAGGAGGATCTTTGATTTGGAAAATCTCATTGTAGCTTTCTGTGTGTTCATTTATGATGCTATCTGCAGACACGTCCTTGGCATTCAAATTAAGAGGTCAGGCGACTATTCTCACTGCTCAGATGTGTTCACGAATAAATAGGGAGATGTTGCATCTGCCACTAATGGAATGATTGAAAATTTCTTTTCTTTGAACCGTTTTCAATCCTTCGGGCCCCAGATGTTTATGAAAACTTAAAACCTGGACTACATTTTGAAGGCAGAGTGTTAATATCATGTGCATCCATGCCCAGTATATGTGCTGCTGGGATCAAACCCAAGAGTTTGTATATGCTAGGCAAGCACTCTCCCAACTGAGCCTCATCCACAGCCCATAGGTGACTCGTTTTATTAGTAAACTTTAATGGAGGGATGGGTCGTGCCTGAGCTGGGGGCAGGAGGTGGGAGAGTCCAGGAATAGACTGGGATGTTCTTTTGAAATAGGGTCTACTTGCTTTTCTGTTCTTATATGGAATTTCTGGATGTATCATGGCATCAAATGCATGATGGAAGCAGCCAAATTTGCAAGGCTAATGCCATAATGTCACCATTATAATGAAGCATTGGATAGTCAACTGCCATCTTGGTCAACCATGTTGATCCCAGTTGACTTTGGGTGGTATTTACTGTTTGAATAATGATATGATGACTTGTATCCTGATAGAATCAACTATTCCCTCCCTTTTTTCCCCTTTCTTTGCTTTGGGGGGAAGGGGTGGACATGGTTTCATGTACCAGGTTGGCTTCATAGTTGTTAAATAGACAAGTATCTTAGATACTTTTCTACTGCTGTGCTAAATACTGTGACCAAGGCAACTTATAAAAGAAAGGGTTTACTTGGGGTTTATAGCTTCAGAGGGTTAGAGTCCATGAGCATCATGGTGGGGAGCATGGCAACAGGTAGGTAGGCATGGTGCTGAAGTGGTAGCTGAGAGCTCACATCTTGAGACATGACTACCAGGCAGAGAGACAGAGACTAGGAACGGTGAGAGTCTTTTGAAATATAGAAGCCCACCTCTGGTGACACACCTCCTCCACCAAGGCCACACCTCCTAATCCTTCACAAACAGTTCCACCAACTAGGGATCAAGTATTTGAATATATGAGCCTTGGGGGTCAATTCTCATTCAAACCACCACATCAGGGATGACCTTGAAGTCCCCATCCTCCTGCCTCCACCTCCTGAGTGTTGGAATGGTAAACCCTCATCACACCTGGCTTGTAATACACTTTTACTTATTTACTTCTTAAAGGTACTCAGAATAAGGAGTTTTCAGGATTGGAAGATGAAGCTCTCTCAGTGCCTTTCAAGAAATGTGACCCCTAAAAGAAATGATGTATGTTATCGATCTGGCTAACTATGAATCAGAGTATATTTAGAACACCACTTAGCTAACTTTCAGGAAATTGGAAATAGTTCAATAGTTCCCCTTTAGACTACAATGTGGTTGCAAAGTTCAAGTCAATAAATGCAAACACGGGGCTGGAGCGATGGTTCAGGGGTTAGGAGCACCTACTTTACTTGCAAAGAACTCTAGTTTGGTACCCAGCACCCTCATCAGGGTGTCCACTGTAACTCCAGCTCCAAGGGCCCAAACATCCTTTTCTGGCCTCTGCAGGCCCTGCATTCATATGTATGCACACACATACTCATGCACAAACACACATACAATTAAAAATAAATGCAAACCAGAGTAAATTAATATTTTATTATGTTTTAATTTGTGTGTGTGTGTGTGTGTGTGTGAGAGAGAGAGAGAGAGAGAGAGAGAGAGAGAGAGAGAGAGAGAGAGAGAGAGAGAATGACAAAGTGACAGAGAGACAGAGACAGAAACAGACAGACAGACAGCATGCCTGTGGAGATCAGAAGGCAATTTTGGGAATCAGTTTTCTTCTTCCACCACGCGGGTGTTCTGGGGACTGAACTCAGGTGATCGACCACAGCAGCGGGGCCTTTCCCTCTGCGCTGTTTCACCAGCCCGAAATAAGCACAGTTTTAAAGAAGGTGTTTCCTTTCTGTTGCTGTGACAAAATACTCCACCAAAACAGAACTTAGGGGATAAAAGGTTTAGTTCCAGCTCCCAAGGCCAGGTTACAGTCCATTATTTGGGGGAAGTAAAGGCAGGGAATACTTGAAGCAGCTGGTCATATCCACCACCAAGAGCAGAGAGAGATCAATGTGTCGTGTCCACCCACCTCCTTGTTCTTTTGTTCAACTCCTGCACTTTCATACAGTTCAGGGTCCCCTTCCTAGAGAGGTGCTGCCCATGGTGGGCTGGGTCTTCTCACATCATTGATTTCATTAAAACAGTCCCCTAGAGACATCCCCGCAGGCCAACCCACGGTAAGCTGTGGTGGTATTGTGTTCTCCAAAATATTGTGCACCCTAATAAACTTATCTGGGGTCAGAGACAGAATAGCCACTAGATTAAACATAGAGGATAGGCAGTGGTAGCACACACCTTAAATCCTAGCATTCCAGAGACGGAAATCCATCTGTTCAAGGATACAGCCAAGCATGGTGACTCATGCCTTTAATCCCAGGGAGTGATGGCAGATAGCAGAAAGGTATATAAGGCGTAAGGACCAGAAACTAGAAGCATTTGGCTGGTTAAGCTTTTAGGCTTCTAGCAGCACAGTTCAGCTGAGAGCCATTCGGATATGAGGACACAGAAGCTTCCAGTCTGAGGAAACAAGATCAGCTGAGAAGTTGGCCAGGTGAGGTTAGCTGTGGCTTGTTCTGCTTCTCTGACCTTCCAGTGTTCACCCCAACAACTGGCCACAGGTTTGATTTTTATTAATAAGACCTGTTAAGATTCCTGCTACAGTAAGCAATCCCTCCCTGAGACTCTCAGATTTAGGTTGTGCCAAGTTGACATTTAAAGCCAATCATGACAAATACTGGAAGTGTTCTAGTTGTCTCCCAGAGCTAGTACCGTTATCACGTGGTTTATGTTCTGGGGTCTTATGTGAAGACGATTTTGAATTATCTTAAAAGATCTTTGTGCATACATGTGCGAGTATGTGTGTGCATGAACATGTGTATGTGTGTGTATGAGTTTGGGTGCACGAGAGAGCATGTGGAAGGCTGAGCATAACCTCAGATATCATTCTTCTCAAGGATGCTCAAGGAGTCATCGACTATTTTTTGAGACAGGGTCACTCACTAGGACCTGAAGTTGTCTGACTTGGCCAGTCTGATTGGCCAGTGGTCCCCAGGGAGCCTCCTGTGTCCATCTCTCCTTTGCTGGGATTACAAGTACATCCTGTCATCGCAGGCTTTTTAAACATGGGTTCTGAAGGTCAAATTCATATTCCCCTTGCTTGCAAGGCAAGCAGTTTGCTGACTGAGCTATCTCCCTGGTCCTAGACTTAGAAGATCTTTAAGAACCATTTTGCTGTCTGGGTCACCTCAGCCCTGAGGCACAGAGACCATCATAGAAGAGAGCTCAGGGAGAGTGTAAGAGCCAGAGTTTGGGGAGGACTAGAGAGAAACAGTGCCTTCTGGACATTCATTACAGGACAACTGTAGTCATGACCCCACGGGAGCTGTGGTTACCAGCAGAAGACCTGAGCAAGATTAAGGCAGTGAATATTCTAACAGAAGGTAGGAAGGGGGTTCATTAGACCCTACCCCTAACTGGGGAGCTATGGACAGTTGATGGCTTCTGGGAGTGGAGAGTCAGTTTTCTTCAAGTGGATGGCCCATACCCAGGAGTAGCACAAGTTGGAGTTGATTGGTTATTTAAAAAAACAAGACAGAGCGTATCGTATCTGTTGCAACAGGAAGGTGGGGTGGATCTACACGGAGTTAGAGGGAGGACTTGGAGTTGGGGAACTATGATAAAAATACATTGTATGAAATTCTCAAATAATTAGTAAAATATTTTTCTAAAAGAGGAACATTTGCTTCTTGGGACCAGAGAGTTGGCTCTGCATGTAAGAGTGCATACTGCTTTTGTAGACTTGAGTTTTTCACAGCACCCATTCCTGGGTACAGGCGTTTCACAACCCTCTTTAACTCTAGCTCTAGCAGATCTGACACTCTCTTCCGGCCCGTGTAGGCAGCTGCCCTCACAGGCACATATTCCCTGCCCTTACATAAACACATGATGTTGGAAAAAAAGTAATTTTTTAAAAAAAATCACATTCCTCTTTTTGTGTCAATGGGAAAATGAGGCTTTGTAATGATTCCTCATCAAATAAATCAGTGTATCGAGTTGTAAATCCTTGTATTTATATGTTATTGCTGCTCCCCGGCATGGATTTAGCCATCTCTGGGTTATGGAAGTTGGCTCTTAAGGTTCTGCTCTCTGTTAGAAAGGGAACTGCGTGAAACAAGTCGCCATGCTGTATAATTTCTATGGCTTGTATTAATGTAGACAGTACAGTCACCATAAAGAAGAAAAATCGCCAGTGGGAGATAAAGCTAAAATACTAGTTGTGTTACAATCACATTCTAGAGCTGCGATAAATTGCGTGACGCCAATAAAGCAGCCCTCGCTGAAGATATTTGGCACCAACCAAAAAATGAAGGGGGAAGCCATGATGCTGTCTGCTGCGAGGAAATGCTTCCCTGAACTTAAGGCAGCAAACTTCCTGGGAATAATTTTCGCTTATTGCATATTCCAATTGCAAAGTCATTTTGGGGGTTCCTCTCAGCCTCTTCTCCTCACCTCTTCCTCCGCCTCTACCACCACCTTCTTGGTCTCCTCTTCCTCCTTGTTTTTATTTTGTTTGTTTTCAAGACAGGGTTTATCTGTGTAGCCTTGGCTGTCCTGGAACTTACTATGCAGACCAAGTTGTCCTTGAACTCAGAGATCTGCCTGCCTCTGCCTGCTGAATACTGGGGTTAAAGATGGGTGCTACCACTGCCTGGTTCCTCCTTCTTTTCTAAAGAGATAAGAAGAGAATTCCATGTCTCCACGACTCATGTTTCATTGAATGGCCTCCAATCTCTGGGAACTCATAATTCACCAGAATCATAATGTTGTTTGTACTAAAGTTAGTTTTTTTTGGGGTGGGTGCGTGGGTTTTCCTTTTAAATTTGCTCTTGGCCAATGGATTGGAACTGGATTGATCTTGAGCCTCAACTTTTACCAGACATGTCCAGTCTTTCCTTACTAGAATCTTGTGCTAGACAGGCAGTTGGGATGAGTGAACTTTTCCTATCTGAAAAGAAACCCAAAGAAATCATACGTACTGGGATTTTAGATGCGAATGGATGTGTGTGTGTGTATGTGCTAGATATGGAAACCAGTATCTGCTAGGCATGTACTCAACTGCCTACCCACACCCCAGCCCCTCACTGGGGGATTCTAGGCAGGTGCTCTACCACTGAGCCACACCCCAGCCCCTCACTAGGGATTCTAGGCAGGTGCTCTACCACTGAGCCACACCCCAACCCCTCACTGGGAGATTCTAGGCCGATGCTCTACTTTTGAGTTGCCCCCAATCCCTCACCAAGGAGATTCTAGACAGGGGGGGCTAACTACTGACCCAGAATCTCCAGACCTCACTGGAGTGTGTTGGGCAAACCCTGTGTCACTTAGCCCGGTCAGTCACTAGGAGATTCTAGGCAGGTGTTCTACCCCTGAGCTTTGTCCCCAGTCCTTCGTTAAGGTCTTACCTAGAAGACAGATGGCTTGAGATGATGGGTGATATGCCCAGGTGTACTGTACTTTTCTGTGTTAATAGATCTTTCACCTTCAAAAGAATGTTCCCTTGAGCCGGAAGCCCAGAAAGAAATCATGCCTTTAAAAGGATAAGAATTTTAAAAGTTAGATAAAAATCTACTCGATGGATTACAGCAGCAACATCCAGAGAACCCTATGAAGTGTTGTATTGTTGTTTCTTGATTAAAGCAGTGGTGGGGAAAATGATTATTCTCTCTCTTAAGTAACATGTGTATTTTTATTTTTAATTGGCAGGTAATAATTGTGGAGTATTTATGTTAGGCACAGTCAGGGTTATTTTCCAGAAGTCATGACAGCGGAAGAAAAAACGATGTGTCCCTGGGATGTATGTAAGCCCTGTAGAGCAGATAGAATGAACCTGCCGTAGCTCTAATCCAGTTACATTTTGACTGCTCAGCTCATTAGCAGAGCTGCTCACATTCAATAATGGAGCTGTGCTTTGTGCCTTGTTTGGAAGGCGGTGTTCTCACACGCCGCTCATGGGAATATAAATCAGAACATGCTTAATTTCTGGAGGACATGTTGGCAGTATTCATTGAAAGCCTTAAAAAATAAGCATGTAATTTACTTGTAGGAATTGATTCTGGGAAGATAATCATGATTTGGGTAAATATGTTTGTTCAAGATGCATTGTTTGTAGTAGTAAAAAAAAAAAGCTTGAAACTGCTTTTTAAATGTATGTGTGTGTGTGTGTGTGTGTGTGCACCCAGCCCCCCTCCCCTGCCCTGTGTGCTGAGGGTGGGGGTGGGGCATGTCGTGATGTGCATATGGAAGTCAGAGAACAACTTGTGGGAGTCAGTTCTCTCTTCTACCACATGGGTTCTGGGGTTCAAACTCAGGTCATCAGGTTGGTGGCAAGCGTCTTTACCCACTGGAGCAATCTCACCCGCCTGGGAAACTGCTTTCCTATCTCAGAACTGGAGCGTGAACATGCTCTGATACAAGGTGAAGGGAAGCGCTCTGTGTGGGGGAGTTATGATACTGCTATGGGAAAACGTAGATGAAATGTTATCTAAACAAACAGGCTAAAAAGCAAGATCAGGGCTGGGGAGATGCCTCAGTGGGTCAAATGTTTGCTGTGCAAGCTTGAGGAGCTGAGTTAGAATCCCCAGAACTCACACGAAGCCAGGGATGGTAGTGTGCCTTGTAATCCCGCTATTCCTAAAGTGAGATGGTAGAGACAGGAGAATGCCTGGGAACTCACCGGCCAGCTAGCCTCACATACATGACAGAGAACAAGAGATTCTGTCTCAACTAGGTAGAAGGTAAGGGAGGACTGATATGGAGGTTTCCTCTGACTCCCACATGTGTACTGCATTAAGTCACCACATATCCACACATGTGAACATGCACCCTCACACCACACATATCATACACACACGCTAATCAGTAGAAAAGAACCCTTCTCAATCAAGGTGGATCAGAAAGACTGATAGCTGAGGTTTTCTTCTGATTGCTGTATGTGTGCTATGGTACATGCTCTTCCATTCACACACAAACAGGCACACACACTTCATGCGCGCGCACACACACACACACACACACACACACACACACACACACACACACAGATTTTCAAAAGCAAAGGCAGAATAATGTCATTTTTTAAAAAAATCTTAAAAATGTGTGTATTTAGATAAAAACCAGAAATTAATATATCAGACTTAAATGAGGTTGTGTCTCATGGAGGTACCGCAAGTGACTTATTTTCCTCTTCTCACGTGTGTATATTTTCCAAGACAGATCTAATAAATATGTATTACTTTTGTAACTAGATAAAAATATGGCTCGAGAAAGCCCCTTAATGAAATTCATGTATTATAATTATCCTGATGTGAAATATTATCCTTCCCTCCATCTTTAGGCAGGGAGTGGGCTGAGCTCCACGTGGCCCATTTCCTCTTCTCCTGGTCTTTGTTTCTCTTTCCTGGCCTCAGCAGCTCCGGAATCCTTGGCTGTCTGGGGCTCTTTGGAGCCTAGGGTCTTTTATCTTTTTCTTTGACCCCATGGAGATGATATAAGTTGTCTTTGTGAAGAAGGAGCTCATGGGGAGGCTCAGAAGCATCTCCCTATATCCAGATCCTATCCCAAATCTGCACCTTCTTTTTTGCTTTATTGTCTTTTTTTTGTTTTTGTTTTTGTTTTTGTTTTTGTTTTTTGAGACAGGGTTTCTCTGTGTAGTTTTGGTGCCTGTCCTGGATCTCACTCTGTAGACCAGGCTGGCCTTGAACTCACAGAGATCCGCCTGGCTCTGTGTGAGCCACCACCGCAGGCTGCTTTATTGTCTTGAGGTTTTTCGGGAAGTAGGAAGTGTGTCTTTAATGATCTGCAAATCCCCTTTGAGTGAGACAGTCACTCAGCTGTGTGAAGAGAGACATTCCAGGTCAAAGGGAGTTGGGTTCAAGTTCAGGTTTGTGTGTGTGTGTGTGTGTGTGTGTGTGTGTGTGTGTGTGTGTTGGTTAAACGGCGTGCTGCTCATGGCTGGCCACCACCCTCAGTGGTCATGCCGACGGGGGTGCATGCTAGAGGAGAGTCACAAGCCATAGTTACCTTTTTAGAGCTTTATTGGGAGAGGGAGAGAGAGAGAGAGAGAGAGAGAGAGGCAGACGGAAGGAAGGAGCAGAAAGGAAAGAGAGGGATGCACGGAGGGCCCACCAGCTTTTTAGGCTGGGACACCGTCGCAGGCTGATGACATAATTAAGGACAGAATCCTTACATTCCAGATTTTCGCTTATTATAAAAAAAATAGGTAGATGGGAATAGGGGCGTCGTTCCTCTCAAAAACTGCTTCCAGCTGACAATTGGACATCGGTTGGCTCTTGGGGGAGTCTTCTGAGGTAGACAGGCGTTGTGGGATGCTGTCTGTCATCCGTTTGCTCTGGAGACATGTGTCCCTCTTGGCTGTGGCTGGGAACTTTCTGTTTGACAAGATGTTGATGATCTCTGGACTCCGGTTCTGTGGTGGTCCTGTACCATTAGCTGAACAGTGAATTAGAACAGGGAACTGGGAAGAGAAAAGCTTGTGGTGCATGAGAATTTATTTTTTTGGAATTAGGGACAAGGCAAAGATCAGGGCCCTGTCTGTATGCACGTGAGAATGAGTGGGTGGAGTTAAGGTGATTTAGGGCGAGTCGTAGAAACTGCCCAAGCCCGCTCATTTGAGTCTGCCCACTGCAGGCGGAAGTCAGACAGAAAAGGTTGCACGCGGCAGATGCAGAAGTGGGGAAGGAGAAGGGTTTAGAACTTTAGCAGAAAGCTTGGGGATAAAGTAACTCTTATTTGCCCGTTTGCTGGCAGAAGTTCCCACGACACTGTTATGTGGCCAGGTTTACACTGTTATGCGGCCAGGTTTACCAGTGCCCGCCCCTATCTGCCAATGTATTCACCCTTTTGTCCCATGGCTGTAGTTGAGAGAAAAATAAAAAATTAAAATAACAAACCGGGATCAGACTACAATCTCGGGCATCCCTGAGAGTGGAGAGAGATCTATGAATCAGCTCAAGTCACGAGTCCTCTTCATCAATGGATTGTGAGGGCTGTGACTGTACTGTAGTTGGTCCACCGTTGAACTATAGACACCATTGACCTCCTTGGCAGGAGCGAAAATGTGCCTGCCATTGCCAGTACAGCCCGAGGACAACCCCTGGGGTGTCCGTCGCAAAGAATATAGCTCAGACTACAGCTGTGAGAATGGCGGACTTACTATGGTGAAGAATCATGGTGGTAGCAGTAGTGGTAGCTATGTGGGGGTCTAGCAGAGGCGAGGGACACGTGGTCTCGCTGTCTTGCAGTCTCGCTGGATAGGTGAGGAGGCAGCAGTGGTCACAGCAGGTCCTTGGTGTTTGGTGGTATATCCGAGTTACGGCACCAATGTTGGTTAAACGGCGCGCTGCTTGTGGCTGTCCGCTGTCCGCAGAGGCCATGCCGATGGAGGAGAGTGCTGGAGGAGAGTCACGAGCCATAGTTACCTTTTTAGAGCTTTATTGGGGGAGAGAGAGAGAGAGAGAGAGAGAGAGAGAGAGAGGACAGATGGAAGGAAGGAGCGGAAAGGAAAGAGAGGACTGCACAGAGGGCCCACCCGCTTTTTAGGCTGGGACGCCGTTGCAGGCTGATGATGTAATTAAGGACAGAATCCTTACAGTGTGTGTGCCTATCTGAATGAAGGATGAAATCCAGAGCATTGCACATGCTAGGCAAGATATTGCTGAGCTACATCCTCAACTCTTAAAGTTAAGGGTCTTTTATTTATTTATTTGTATGTGAATGTGAATACAGGTGCCTTCAGATGCCAGAAGGGGGTGTCTAGATCCCCTGGAGCTGCAATTACAGGCAGTTGGTTGTCAGTTGGTGCTGAGAACCAAACTTGGGTCCTCTGGAAGATCACTATGTGCCTTTTAATTGCTGTGCCAATCTCTCTAGTCCCTACCTATTTGTTTATTTGAAACATGGTCTGTCACTGAACTTGGAGCTTGATGAGTAGGCTAGGCTGGCTGGCCAGTGACCGCAAGGATGCCAAATCTCCTAGAGCTGGAGTTATGGGTAGTTGTAAGCCACCAATCTGGGTGCTGGGAACATAACTCTGGTCCTGGCAAGAGCAGCAAGTGCTTTTAATCACTGAGCCATCTCTCTAGGCCCTGAGCGTTTGTTTTACAAATGTTGTGATCTTGCCTACAGCATTCCTTCTATTTGGCTTGGTTCCACCGCCCCACCCCCCCAAGAATGTCTGTGACATCACAACCTGTGTGTAGCTTTCCTTTATTTTTGGATTTTTTCTCTTTTTTTGAACAATTAAGAAAGCCATATTTGGCAGCTGGAGAGATGGCTCAGTGGTCAAGAGCACTGGCTGCTCTACCAGAGGTCCTGAGTTCAATCCCAGCACCCATATGGTGACTCATAACTGTCTATAATAGGATCTAATGACTTCTGGCATGCAGGTAAACATGCAGAGCACTCATATATAAAATTAAATAGATAGATAGATAGATAGATAGATAGATAGATAGATAGATAGATAGATAAATGAGAAGGCCCATTTATTTTAGGGCTGGAGGTGTAGCTCAGTTGGCAGAGTGATTGTCTAAGATGTGGAAGCCCTGGGTTCCGTACCCAGCACTGAAGACACTGAGTGTGGTTGTACATGCCTGAAATCCCAGCACTCAGGAGGTGGAAGTAGAAAGATCAGAAGTTCAAGGTCATCCTTGTTCACATTGTGAGTCTGAGGTCAGCTGGACTACACAGGACCCTGCTTCAAAACATAAAATAAAATAAAAGCTGTGTTTTCCTATAAAGATAGAAAGATTACAGCTGTGAGACTGGCCTTCTTTTTTTTAAAAAAAAAAAAGGTTTTAAAAGGTGTTGGGGGGGATTTCAGTCTTACCCCTCTTAAAGTCACAAACCAGTAAGCAAAATAAATTAATTCAACATTTTGGGTTTCATTATGATTTCATGTATTTATTTTGTATGTGCTTGAAGATGTGTGTGTGTGTGTGTGTGTGTGTGTGTGTGTGTGTGTGTACTTCAAAGTACAACTTGCAGGAATCAATTCTTTCCTGCCACAGTGTGGGTGCCAGGGATCAAATTCAAGTCCTCAGACTTGGCTGTAAGCAGCTTTACCTGCAGAGCCATCTTGCTGGCCCCTAATTCAATGTCTTAATACTCTTGTACTGGCAGGTAATATGCAGTGTTGGCAGTTGACGAATGACTGTAACCAAAAACATTTATTTCTCCATTAATTCAAGAAAGTTGGTGTAGTACAGAATTAAGATACAGTGAACTGGGGACATAGCTTAATGAGCGAGCACTTGCCTAGTGTGCACGAAGTTTGCTCTCCTACACCGCCTGAAAACAAAATTAAGATATACACGAAATTAAGTGAGCAGATATTATGACGGTGGCTATCTGATTATCAATAAGGGTAAAATTGTTCTATAAAGGCTACCACCTCTTCTATTTATTTACTTTTTATTATCACACTTATATATTTAGTTTGTGTGTGTGTGTGTGTGTGTGTGTGTGTGTGTGTGTGTGTGTGTGT
>CABHPR010146154.1:33152-53152 GCA_902168415.1 Peromyscus melanophrys
ACACACACACACACACACACACACACACACACACACACACACACACAAATAAACAAACAAACAAACAAAAAGAAAGCTAGTTAAGTATGAATCAGGGAATAAGCCTGCAAACATCAGTCCTCTGTGGTTTCTGCTTCAAGCTCTTGCTTCAGTACCTGCCCTGACTCCCCTCAGTGATGGACTATGATCACTCAGTGTAAGCCAGATAAACCCTTTCCCCCTGTAATCTTGGTCAGAGTGTTTTACCAACAGAAAATAAACTAGACTGTATGGTATGTAAACCGTCCCCACAAGCTCCTGTATTTGAACACAATGGTTCACCACGTGGGACTTTGGTGGAATTGTGGTTCGTTCCCACTCTGAAATGAGCAGACGTTTGTTCCTGTCTCACACGGTAGCAGTCATTGTTAAACTCAGTGGGTCATAAAACAAAACCAAAGCCATGAAAACGGGTGTGTGTGGGGGGGGCGGTGAGGAGTTGGGGGGGTTGAGGGGGGACAGGGATAGGGACGACTGTTGAGGAAGTGATGGAAATGGGAAGGGAATTAGGGAGTGTCAGGGATAGAGTGTGGTCATACATACATACATATATATATATATATATATATATATATATATATATATATATATATAAAACCACCCCTTTAATCCCAGCACTTGGGAGGCAGAGCCAGGTGGATCTTTGTGAGTTTGAGCCCAGCCTCTGTTTACAGAGTGAGATCCAGGAAAGGCGCAAAGCTACACAGAGAAACCCTGTCTCAAAAAACCAAAAAAAAAAAAAAAAAGAAATATATGAAATTGTCAAAGAATAAATTTAATTTTTAAGATCGTGTGTGTGTGTGTGTGTGTGTGTGTGTGTGTGTGTGTGTGCATGTAGCTATGTGCACATGTGAGTGCAGATGCCCATGGAGTCCAGAAATGGCCATCAGAGCCCCTGAAGCTGGAGTTACAGGTGACTGTGAGCTGCCTGGTGTGGGTGCTGGGAAGTGAATTGGGTCCTCTACAAGAACATCACACGCTCATGGTCACTGAACCATCATCTCTCCAGCCCTAAAGAATAAATGTATTTAAGGAAAGGATGTTATTGATACCCAAGTACTGTATTATTGAAAACAATTACATTGCTCAAATCCAGCTTTTGTGCTGACAAACCCAGCTCGTTCTGAACACAGCTCACAAATCAATAAACTAATTATCCAAAGCCCCGTGTCAGGATCTGAATGCTACCCCGATCTAATACTACACAATGTAGTTCTATGCTACATTCTTACCCGTGTTCTGTCAGTTCAGAGAACACATAGCTGCTTTTGAGGTGGTGACATTCGAGTTATAGTGTCTTGATTCTTCTCGGTGCGAAACAACAAAGTGCAAAGGAAGAAAATACTTTAAAACATCACGTCATCTTATTTTTTTGTGTGCACGTGCCTCTGTCTTTGTGTGGGTATGTACATGCCTGAGTTACTTTCCTATGCCATGACAAAATGCCATAACCAGGGCAACTTAGAAAAGAAAGCAGAGGGTTAGAGTCCATGGCCATCATGGCAGGAGAAAGCTGAGAACTTACGTCTCATCCACAAGTACAAGGCAGAGAGAGAGAGAGAGAGAGAGAGAGAGAGAGAGAGAGAGAGAGAGACAGAGAGAGAGAAACAGAGAGAGAGACAGAGAGAGAGAGAGACAGAGGAACAGAGAGAGACAGAGACAGACAGAGAGAGATGAAAGATAGAGACACAGAGAAAGAGAGAGACAGAGAGACAGAAACAGAGAGACAGAGACAGACATACAGAGAGAGATAGAGACAGAGACACAGAGAAAGAGACAGACAGACAGAGAGACACAGAGAGACAGAGAGCAAGAGACAGTGCTAACTGGGAACGGCATGGGTATTTGAAACTTCAAAGCCCACCCCCAGTGAAACGCCTCTTCCAACAAGACCACACCTCCTAATCCTTCCCAAACAGTTCCACCAACTAAGGACAAAGCATTCAAATATGTGAGTGGGGTTTTTTTTTGGGGGGGGGGCGCAGGAGGGGCGTTCTCATTCAAACCACCACAGTGCATATGCAGGCCACCAGTTGTGAGCCACCAACAACCAAACTCAGATCCTCAGCAAGAGCATTAAGTGCTCTTAGCAACTGAGCTATCTCCAGCCCTGGAAAATACTCCTTGGTGAATCTCTCATCATCTTTTGGCTTCCCATAGGACCTTAGCTCCTTCAAAATCTTCTCTTGTCTGGAGAACAGTATCTCCCAGCCAAAGTTGGCTCATAATGACCATCTGCATTGTTTTGGTGTGTGTATGTGTGTGTGTGTGTGTGTGGGGGGGGGGGGGGGGGGGGGCAGGCTCACGTGTGTGCATGTGTGTAGAGGCCAAAGGTCAAATTCAGGTATTTCCCAGGTGTTTTCTACCTTGACTTTTTAAAGATTATTTCTTTTACTTTATTTATTATGTATACAGTGTTCTGTCTGCACGTATCCCTGTGCACCAGATCTCATTACAGATGGTTGTGAGCCACCATGTGGTTGCTGGGAATTGAACTCAGGGCCTTTGGAAGAACAAGCAGTGCTCTTAACCTCTGAGCCATCTCTCCAGCCTTGACTTTTTGAGACAGTCTCTCGCTGTCCTGGGGCTTGCCAAATAGGCTAGGTGGGCCACTCAGGGATCTCCAGGGATCCTCATGTCTCCACCTCCCTAGCTTGGCTTTTACTTGAGTTTCTGGGGAAACCCAGGGCTTCACGCATGCTCAGTGAGGACTTTCTCAGCTGAGCTGCGTCTCTAGTTCAACCGACCTGATCCGGAGGTTGTCATTTCTTGGAGGACGACATCCCACCGCAACGACAACAACCACCTTAAGGAAAGATGTGTTTTGTAGGTTTGTTTTCCAGACCGACAACTGAGCGGCAGATGCAAGAAATGGTGTGATATGGGGCTGGGATCTCTTCCTCCTTCCCCACACTCTGATTCTGTGATTGCCCCTCTCTTCTCTGCACAGCCTCCATGCCACATTTTGTTTCCACGAGTAAGCCCTTCCCTCTCCGATTGAAGCAGGAGCCTCGCTTCTGTACAGCCTTCTCTGTCTGTGGCAGGGATGTTTTAGTAATTATTTTACACCTGGTTTAACCCCATGGGAGTCGTTACTGTAGGGAGGTAACAATAAAACAGGCTCATTGGAATTTCCTGAAGGTAAAGCTCTCCTCTAAACAGTCTCATTGTGCTCAACATAATAGCAGAGGCCGTTCCTTTCCATGACAACTTTGATTGGCAGGGAAACCCAGACAGCGAGTTCGAGCCAAGAGTTTCTTCTTTTGTCCCAGGGATTGGGACATGTTCCAGGCACCATTTCAGTGGCAGAGCCAAAGCTGATAAATAAATGCCCTTGGCAATCACCTTTCCCCAATTTCCGGTCCATTCCTTGGCATTCCATAAATATTTCCACTCTTGTTAACAGTTTGGCCTTGCAGCCAGAGACGCGGTGAGACTTTGCTCTCCAGGAACTCGCTATCTAGTAAGAGTTGGATGTAAGGAATGCAGCAAACAGCTTGAGATGGTTAATTCTGATTGTTAACTAGATTGGATTAAGAAGCATCTATGGGGGGCCCAGTGAGATGGCTCAGCAGATTCAGATGCCTGCTGCCAAGTCTGAAGATCTCAGTTCGATCCCTGATCCCTGGACCCACATGGCAGAAAGAGAGAGCCAATTCCTGCAAGCTGTTCTCTGATACCAATGTGTGTTCCATGGTATGTGAGCTCAGTCTGAGGAGTGCCTGCCTCACAAGATGAGGACCTGCGTTTGATCTTTACGACCAACTTAAAAAGCAGGGTGTGATGGCATGTGCTTATAATTCTTGTGCTGGGGGGCGGGGGCAGAGGCAAGTGTACCCCTGAAGCTCTCTGGCCAGCCACCCTATGTAGCTAGAGTTTTCCTGTCTGGCCCACAGTCAGGACAAATCTCTCTCACCCGCCAGTCCCACAGCCTCTCAGACCCAACCAAGTAAACACAGAGACTTATATTGCTTACAAACTGTATGGCCGTGGCAGGCTTCTTGCTAACTGTCCTTATATCTTAAATTAATCCATTTCTATAAATCTATACCTTGCCACATTGCTTGTGGCTTACCGGCATCTTCACATGCTGTTTGTCATGGCGGCGGCTGGCAGTGTCTCTGGCTCAGCCTTCCACTTCCCAGAATTCTCTCCTCCTTGTCCCGCCTATACTTCTTCCTGCCTGACCACTGGCCAATCAGTGTTTTATTTATTGACCAATAAGCAACATGTTTGACATACAGACCATCCCACAGCAACCCTAGCCTATGTGGCAAGTGAGAGACCCCGCCTCAAAAAACAAAATGGATGGCTGCTGAGGCATGCTGAAGTTGTCCTCTGGCACACACACACACACACACACACACACACACACACACACACACACGCAAATGTACCCACATACATGTCCCTTCACCTTCCACATATGCAAAATATGTACCTAGGGCATTGGTGAGGGTGTGAGGGTGTGTCTGTGAGGGTGTTTCCATAGAGGATTAACTGAGAAGGGAAGACTGACCTTAAATGTGGCTGACCCTATACCATGGGCTGGGGTTCCAGAATTAGCCTAGGTAGTTTGGTCAGGTTGACAATATTAACTGTTACAAATGAGTAAATATTTGGGGCAATTGGTGTAATTTACTAAGGAGAGTTTTCTCAAAAATGACATTATTGGCATTTTGGGCTGGATTGTTTATTTTAGGGGGAATGGGTGATGTTCTGTGTACTACAGTGTTTAGCAGAATTCTCTGTCTTTAGATGTTACTTGGAACAATAAAGAAAAAGTCTTCAAGGTTTCTGTATTATCACAGTGGGAAGGGGCAAAATTGCCCCCATTTAAAAATCACTGCATTTAGGCATACTTAGAAAACTTACAGTATTTCAGAATGTTTGTTGAGTGACATGCAGAATGAGGAACTAGAAGGGGCTGGAGTATTAGTCATTTTTTGTTACTATAGTACCTTAGTGTCCTAATTTGCTTTCTATTGTGGGACCACACCACAACCAAAAGAAGCTTGGAGAGGAAAGGTTATAGTTCATCTTACATTTCCAGGTCACCATCCATCACTGAGGGAGGACAGGGCAGGAACCTGAAGCAGAAATCACAGAGAAACACTCACTGGCTCATTTTAGCTATTTTTCTTATACATCCCAAGACCACTTGCCTAGGAATGGTGCCTCCCATAGTAGGCTGGACCCTGACATATCCCTCGTTAGTGAAGACAGTCTCTTACAGACATGGCTGCAGGACAGTCTGATCCAGTTGAAGTTCTCTCCTCCCAGATGACTCTGTGTTGTGTTAAGTTGACAATAAAAATTAACCAGGACTCTCGGTGATTTTTTTCAGATTGACACACGTTATTGTCACACGTGTTAAGACATCATTGTTAAACTGTAACCTCTCCCTCTATGGTCACCAAGACCCCAAGGTCACAAAGAAGAGTTTTGTTTAGTTCCGGAGGTCGGAGGGCACGGTGCCGGCGTCGGCTCAGCTCTGAAGAAGGCTTCCGGGAAGAATGAATGCATGGTAAGAAGCTCGTGTGCAGAAAGCATGTGGGGGAGGGGAGCAAGCATGGGACCCAGGTCCCAGAATTCTTTTCTTTTTCTTTTTAAAGATTAAAATACAATTCCATGCATGTCTCTGTGTGTACATGTGCATGTGAGTGCAATGCTTGCAAAGACCAGGAGAGGGTATCAGGTCCCCCAGAGCTGGAGTTACCCGTGTTGTGAGCTGCCTGATGTGGGTACTGGGAATCAAACCTGGCTCCTCTGCAAGAGCAGCATGTGCTTTTAACCACTGAATTATCTCTTCAGGTCTCCCACAATCCCTTTTGAGGGACTATCTCTATATGACTCAAGGACCTCCCATAACCCCTTTATACCACTTCCCAATACGTTGTGTACAACTCTTCCAACACAGGAACCTTGAGGGATGAATTCAACCCACAGTAGACAGAAAGATGAAACGTGCCTCAGCTGAGGTGAGCTATCTTTGCAAGATCCCATTTCTAAGTTCCAATGTGAAATGTCTCCACGAGTTCGTGTATTAGAATACTTGGTCTCAAGCTAGTGTCTATTGAGGGCAGTTGTGGGTCCTTTAAGGGGTCAGGCCGGGCTGGTGTAAGTAAGACACTGGGAATGGGCTTTGAGGGTTGAACCTAACACTGCCTCCGGTCTCTCTCTCTCTCTCTCTCTCTCTCTCTCTCTCTCTCTCTCTCTCTCTCTCTCTCTCTCGTGTGTGTGTGTGTGTGTGTGTGTGTGTGTGTGTGTGTGTGTGTGTGTATGTGTGCGCGCGCGCGCAAACATGAGGAGGCCGGAGATCAACGTAGATGTCTTCCTCAATCACTGGCATCTTGTTTTCTGAGACATGTTCTCTCCTTGAACCTGGAGCTATCTGATTTGGCTAGACGGGCTGGCCAGCGGGCTCCAGGAATCTGCCTGTCTCTGCCTCTCCGGCACTGGGATTATAGATGTGTTCCATGCCTGGTTCTTTATTCGGATGTGGGGGAATCCAAACTCAGGTCCCCATGCTTGCACAACCAGCACTTAGCCAAGTGAGGCATGTCCCAAGCTCCTTACTAAGGTGCTCGTCAGGTGTTCTGTCACAGCCGTGTGAAAAATAGATGACACCAAAACTTAGATTCTGTCCTTTAGATGGTGGTGGCGAAGGTATGTGTGCAGGGAGTACATACTGGTCAAATACGCGAGGTCCGATTTGGGTTGGGGAGAGCTGACTGGTGGTTGGTTCATTCCCCCATAGCAGCTCTGACCTCACCGTTCCGAGTCAGTCAACAGCTACTCTTAGGACAGGTGTTTCTGGGGCCGAGATGCCTCTTGGCTACTGGAAGCACAAGGCCCACTCTTCTGTACTCCCTGTTCATCTCTGCAGCTGCGTAAAGATTAATGATAGTCTTTTTCTGAACTGTTCCGCTCCCGAGCTCCGTAATACACTGTTCCAATAATCCCTTTGATTTCTCTCATCAGGGAATGATGCCGCAGAGAAACATAAATACTTTTTTGCCTTTCAGAAAGTGCACACCCTTCCACATTATACACTGCAATTTAGAAATTACACTCACACGTGGAATAATGCAGCCGGGTGTGCTTATGATGGAGACTGGCATCAGTACTTCAATTGTTAAAGATTCCTGGGTATTTTGATTATGGTGTAAATTAAGCTAGTATTTTTTTTTCCTCCCAAGCTCATTATTGCTATTTTTTATGTCTCTTATTTATGGGTAGG
Organism: Peromyscus melanophrys; assembly: GCA_902168415.1. Classification (NCBI taxonomy): domain Eukaryota; kingdom Metazoa; phylum Chordata; class Mammalia; order Rodentia; family Cricetidae; genus Peromyscus; species Peromyscus melanophrys. The sequence continues at coordinate 40,435 of CABHPR010146154.1, forward strand.
CCATTAGAGGTACATACAGGCTCAAGGCTATAGAAAAGTCTTCTGGTTGATTCGGCATTGAAGGTCTCAATACAGAAACAGTTTGAAATCAGTTTGCTCTGGTTGATCTCATGGTTATGTTCCTGGCACAAATACATGGAGGGCGTGTCTTCGTTTTGTGTGTGTATGTGCACGATTGCACATATGTGTGTGAGATTGTGCATGTTGTGATTGTATAGCAAGTACTTTACCAACTGAGCTATCTCCCCACCTTCTTTTCAAAAAAGGATTTAATTTAAATTTCTGTATATGTGTTTATGCTCAGGATACCCACAGGGGCTAGAAGAGAGTGACAGATCTTCTGGAGCTGGCGTTATAGGTGATTGTGAGCTGCCCCGTGTTGGAGCTGGGACCTGAACATGGGTCCTCTGTAAAGAGCAGTGTGTGCTCTTAGCAGCGGCGGCGGAGCCATCTCTCCAGCCACCATTCTAACTATCTTAAAGCGTACAACCCAGAAACATCTTGTATTCATTCAACAACATTATGAATTCGACAATTCATAACATTGTGCGGCCATCATCACGGCCTAGTACCAGACCACTGTCATCACCCCAATAAAAACTCCTGCCATTAAATAGTCAGCCCCCCTTCCCCTCTTCTGCCAACCGTTGATCTACTTCCTGTCTCTATGGATTTGGTCATATAGCACATTTCACATAAATAGAATTATATGATAAATGTGCAGCCTGAAGTATCTGGCATCTTTCACTTAGCATAGTGTTTAGAAAATTTATCCATATTATGTATTAGTTGTACTTCACAGATAAGGAAACTGAGGCTCACAGAGGATAATTAACTTGTCATTGAACCACAGCAGTTTGGTTTGGGCCATTCCTCATCATTTTGTTTGAATTTTTGAGCTAGGGTCTCACTATATAGCCTGGCCTCCAAAATTCCATCTTCCTGCTTCTGTCTTCTGAGTGCTGGTATTGAAGGCATGGGGCACCACATTCAGCTCCTTTCCTTATCTTTATGCCTGTATTTGGCAGGGTTCTCAACTGTGGGTACGGCCCCTTTGGAGGTCAAATGTCGCTTTCACAAGGGTTCCCCTAGAGCCATCCGAAAATACAGATATTTACATTGCAATTTTAACAGTAGCAAAATTACAGTTATGATGTAGCAATGAAAATAATTTTATAGTTGGGGGTCACCGCAACATGAGGAACTGTCTTAAAGGGTCGCAGCATTTGGAAGGTTGAGAACCACTGCTCTGGAGAAACAGAACCAATAGAATGTGCACATCTTACAAAGAGAATCTATTAGACTGGCATCCAATAGGGTCATGGTAGTTCAACCATGGTTGTCTGCACACTAGAGACTCTGGGAACTTGATAGCTGCTCAGCCCACAGAGCTGGATACCTAGGCAGTCCCAATGGGTGTGAGAAGAAAGAAGCTCCCTAGAGAATCACTGGTACTTAGTGTATATGAGCAAGCCAAAGAAGATGGAGTCTGGCGTCCATCATGGACCAAAGCGGTAGGGACAGACACATTTGCTCAGGAAGAGGTGAAGGCAGGCAGAGGAAATTGCTTATTCCTTGCATCTCTTCATATCTGGATTGCCTGATGGAAGTCCCCTTCCACTTTGAGGGGCAGGTCTTTCCCCCTCTGTCAATCATCCCGCTACATGCATAGAGAGGTCTGTCTTCTAGGTGGTTCTCAGTTCTGCCAAGTTGACAGTCAAAACCAGCCACTACAATGCTCTTCTGACTACTCCTTCACAAAACTGTGCTTCAGGGGGAAAAGTATCTAATCATGATGTTTATTAGGTGGCCACGTTACTGCCCATTATTGGTGAAATTACTAAGGCCACTCCACGTAGTTAAAAGGAGATTTATTTAAAGGCGTAACTCACAAATGAAGGGATAGGTAGATGATGGGTTCTGGAAGAGACGCAGCGCAGTCCGGCGGTGTTCTCTGGAGAACTTTCCTCGGTCTACCTCTCGCGTCCCGGTCCAGGAAACAAGAGAGAGCCGCACATCCCGATCTCAGGTCTTCAGCCCTCCCTTGGCCCCGCCTTGTAGGCGTGATAGTTAACGGAAGCCTCAATGGGGGTTGGAACTTTCAGACCAAAGCTGGAATGGCTACCCACTACAGCCCATTTCATGTTCCTAATTCAATTCCGTTCTGTACACTATTGAGAAACCTAAGCCATCTGTCTTAGGTTTGACCAACCTAAAACTAATCCATGTTTCTGGGTCAACAGCAGTGAAGTACACATTGAACAATGACAGTAGCTTGGATATATTTAGCCCCCCAAATTTGCCCTGTCTTCTATTTGGTCCTCATTTATTTTTATTTTATTATGAGACAATGTCTCATGTAGCCCTGGAATCTACTATGCAGCCAAGGATGACCTTGAACTTTTTTTTTGTTTGTTTTTCAAAACAGGGTTTCTCTGTGTAGCCCTGGCTGCCCTGGATCTTGCTCTGTAGACCAGGCTGGCCTCGAACTCACAGAGATTCGCCTGGCTCTGCCTCCCGAGTGCTGGGATTAAAGGCATGCACCACCACTGCCTGACAGCTGAGATTAGAGATGCATGCCATTCTGCCCAATTCTTCCTCAGTTAAAAGAGTAATTCACATAGATACCAATCCTGGACCTACCCCAGACATCCAGAGTAAGGTCTGGGAACCTGGTATTTAGTTAACACCCTAAAGCCTCCTTAGGAGGGAGGTGTGTTAGTTACTTTTTTTCATTGTTGTAGCAAAAATACCTGTCTGAAGCAGCTGAGAGGAGAGGCTTATTGTGGCTCGCAGTTTGAATGCAATCTGTCACGGCAAGGAAGGTGTGACAGCAAAAGTGTGAAGTGGCTGGGCACGATACCACAGAGGAAGCAGTGGTCCATGGATGCTGGTGTTCAACTTGCTTTCTCCTTTTTGTTCAGTTCCTAGATCCCAGCCCATGAATGGTGCAAGCCACATTTAGGGTAGGTCTTCCCGATTCAGTTAACCCAGTCTAGACAATCCCTCTCAGACAAGCCCAGAGGACAAGTTAATAATTAACATCAATGCTTTGTTTTGTTTTTTGAGACAGGGTTTCTCTATGTAGTTTTGGTGCCTGTCCTGGATCTCGCTCTGTAGACCAGGCTGGCCTCGAACTCACGGAGATCTGCCTGGCTTTGCCTCCCGAGTGCTGTGATGAAAGGCGTGTGCCACTGCAGGCCAGCTCAACATCAATGTTAATCAGCATCAGTGTTACCCACCACTGAGGACACCATCAGATAGTATTAATTCTTTCCTACTGTTGGGGACATTGAGATAGTCAACAGGATGTGATGAACCTCTGCTTTTACGTTTAGTTCCTTTGAGTTCTTCTAAAAAAGAATAAGGCCAGAGGTGTGAGAGCATTGCTTAAATTTTTGGTAGATTCATTCATTCATTCATTCATTCATTCATATTAAGAGAGGGTCTCATGTAGCTCACCTTCAGCTCACTATGTAGCTGATGATGATCTTGAAACCCCAATCCTCCTGCCTCTGTCTCCAGGGTGCCGGAATGAGAGGCTTGTAACACCACATCGACTTTATGAAGTATTAGATACTAGGTAAGCACTCCGCCCACTGAGCCACATCCCTAGCCTTGCTTCATAGTTGTTTTTTTTTGTTTTTTTTGTTTGTTTGACCTGTTTTTTAATATTTATTTATCTATCTATCTATCTATCTATCTATCTATCTATTTATTTATTTATTTATTTATTAATTAATTATGTATACAGCATGTATGACCAGAAGATGGCACCAGATCTCATTACAGGTGGTTGTGAGCCACCATGTGGTTGCTGGGAATTGAACTCAGGACCTCTGGAAGAGCAGTCAGTGCTCTTCACCTCTAAGCCATTTCTCCAGCCCTTGACCTGGTTTTTGTTGTTTGCTTTTTTAAACAGAATTTTGTATGGCTCAGGCTGAGGATAACCTTGAACTCCTGACCCTCTATTAATCTCCCATCTCTGGCATACTGGGATGACAGATGTGTACCAGCTACCAGCCCCCGTTTTGTGGTCTTTATTTTAAGCACAAATAAAACAAACACATTAGCTGTCTTCTCATTTTTCTTTTCTGGGCAACCTGGCCTCGGGAGTGATAGCCCCGATGGCCGCTGGGCTGCTGTTTACACAGTGACCTTCCTTGAAGGGAACGCTGAGAGATCAGGAGAATTTCCGGCTTCTTGATGTTGTGAATCCGGAACAGCTGGAAACCACTGGGCACCAGGTGTGACAGTTGCTTGTTGTTCCCATAACCAATGTTGAGCATCAAGATGTGGCTCTGGAACCATCTCCAGGCACTGCTGTCCACCCTTCAGTGACAATCTTGACATGTTGGTCCGATTATTGGTATGAACTTCTTGGTCCCACCTTTTAAAATTTATTTTATTTTTATTTATGTGTATATGTGCTGGGGTGGGGGTGCATGGGTATAGGTACAGGAACTAACTGAGGCCAGAAGAGGGCACTGGATCCCTGGAGCTGGGGTTACAGGAGGTTGTGAATCATCTGATGTGGATGCTGGCAACTGAACACAGCTTCTCTGCAAGAGCAGCAAGTGATCTTAACCATTGAGACATCTATTCAGTGCCTGGTCCTCTTTTTGACAACCTTGGAATTCATGAAAGGTCTGATGCCGTGCAGAAGGTGCTACTTCTGTGGCCAGTGCCAAGGAAGAAGGAGGAGAAGGCCCATAGCATTGATTTCAATAAGTATTTATTCCATTACTTAGGGTTTTGAGAGAGAGTTCCATGGAGGGTCTGTTAATCCCTGGAGGACCAGCATGGATTGCTGGAGTGCCCTCCTAGTATGTTAAAAATTAAGGGCGATGATAAGTGTGCCAATGACAGTGGTGATTAGATTCAGTGCTATGGCCTGGATCTAGTCCCTTAACTTCTCTGCAGGAAGTGCCTTCCTTTGTTAAATCAGGATAATGAGACTCCCCTGCTGTTGTGTGGTGAGACCAATTAGCTACTGTCTTGGAAGGATTCAGACCCATAAACACATTGTAATCTACTCAGAGGTGAAAAGCCGGTTGATGAGGACTTTGTGAACGTAAGCCCATAAAACCAACAAGAAAGCAAGCATGCAAGCTTGCCTGTGACATGGGCCTGCCAGCTTCACCCTCATCTGCCTGTCATAGCTCTTCTGGTCAGTTCTTCAGATTATAAAGCAAGAAAGGAACGGTTCTGCATCCCAAACAAACAAAACCCTACACAGTGAGGATGACTTGATCTTTATCAAGAAAGTAGTGTCTATCTGGAGCAATGGCCAAGTCTTGTCATCCTTGAGAGGCTAAGGAAGGAGAGGCTAAGGAAGGAGAATCCTGAGTTCCAGGCCAGCCTGCACTACCTAGTAAGACTCTATCTTATTGCCCCCTTTCCATTTATAAATAACACCTCGAGGTAGGTGTGTGTGTGTGTGTGTGTGTGTGTGTGTGTGTGTGTGTGTGTGTTATTTTGGAATTCTCTCTCTTTTTCTTTTGGTGGTGGTGTCAATAGTTATAAGAAAGACCTGCTTTTGGAAACCATGTGAATTTAAACACAAAAACAACTATAATAAAATTCCCAATGTAGAATCCTGAGTAATTAAAAAAAAATTTTTTTTTTTGAGAGAGGGTTTCATGTAGCCCAGGCTGGTCTCAAATTCAGCCAAGGTTGACCTTTGAACACTTAATTCTCATGTGTTTTCCTCTGTAGGGATGAGATTACATACCTTGTTCATGTGGTACTGGGGATGGAACCCAGAGCCTCATAGGTGGTGTTAGGCAAGTACTCTACCAAATGGGCTATATACTCAGTTCCCCAAGTTTCAATGGTACCCAGAAATGGACCTGCAGGCTGCTCTTCTGAGTGTGCTCAGAATGAAGAAGAAAGGTGAGGGACTCAAGGAAGAGTTCTGGGTCTGAACAAGCTCACAGTAATTCTGACCACACCAGAACCATGCTGGTGTCTCCTTGGTGTTCCTCCATGAACCTCCACCATTTCGTACTTCCCATAATTTACAAACCATGGTCAACTTAAGGGAGAAAGGACTTATTTTGGCTCACAGTTCAGAGGGATACAGTCCCTCATGGTGGGGAAGACATGCTAGTCGGCATGGGAGACACAATGGCAGCAACAGGAGAGTGGTGAGTCACATTGAATCTGTACTCAGGAAGCAGACAGTGAACAGGAAATGGATGAGTATACCATGCTACCTGACCTGTGAGCTTCCAGGGATTCACTGGTCTCTGTCTCCCATCTCTTACATGGATGGATTCTGGGATTGTAGACATGTTATTGTGTCTGGCTTTACCTGACTTCTAGGGACTGGAACTCAGATCCCCATGCTGTATAGCAAGTTCTTTATCCACTGAGTCCTCTCCCAACTCTAAATCTTCCATTTTAAAAGAACATTATCATCATCACAGCAATGTTGCAGAATATTGGTTTATACTGTAAAGATGTGTCTGTGCCTAAGGCACCTTCTGATTGGTTTAATAAAGAGCTACATGGTCAATAGCTAGGCAGGAGAGACTAGGTGAGACTTCCAGGCAGAAAGAGAAACTGGGAGAATGAATCTAGGCATGCGATTTCACCAGCAGACTCGGAAGCAAGTTGGATGTGCCATACTAAGAAGAGGTAACCAAGCCATGTGGCAGAATGTAGATTAAAAAAAAATACACGTTAATTAAGTTATAAGAGCTAGTTTGGCAAAAGCCTAAGCTAAGGCTAAGCCTTCATAATTAATATGTCTCTGGGTCATTATTTACAGGCTGGTGGTGTTTGAGGTGTACAGAGGTGTGGCTCTTTTAAGAAGCCTTGCTACCCCCGCACTTGAGTGGGGTTTATGAGCGGTGGGTGGTGAGCTATGAGGTGACAGGAGATTAGATAGAAATGCCTACTGGAGCTGGGGCAGATAGACTGGCCCCAGGCCGGGGTCTGCAGGCATGAGGCTCCACTCTCACTGAACTGAAGGGGGCGGAGCCCAGGTCTGCAGGCATGAGGCTCCACTCTCACTGAACTGAAGGGGGCAGAGCTAGCCTCCAGGCCATGTGCTAAGTGGAGCCATGCAGCTGAGGGCCTAGCCAATGCTTAGCAGTTTAAAGTTTGGCTCCCATGGTCAGAGAAGCCTGCAGACGTGCGAAAAGTCAGGTCCAGACCGAGAAAACCTCCAAACAGATATAGTAAACTTAAAAATGTACCTAGATGCTAAAGAAAGAAAAGAAAATAGGTATAGACAGTCATAGAAAAAATAAATAGTTTTAAAATAATAAAGTCTTTTTTTTTTTTTTTTTTTTTTCGAGACAGGGTTTCTCTGTGTAGCTTTGCGCCTTTCCTGGAGCTCACTTGGTAGCCCAGGCTGTCCTCGAACTTACAGAGATCTGCCTGCCTCTGCCTCCCGAGTGCTGGGATTAAAGTCGTGCGCCACCAACGCCCGGCAATAATAAAGTCTTTAAAGAAAGAGTAAAGTAATATAAAAGGAAAAAGCACCATAAAGATGGGAAGTACACCAGGTGTCTGGATCCTTATCGGGGACTAGGGGGGTCCAGTCCCTCGATAGTCTCCTCCCAGAGTCTGGGAAGAATCTACAACCAGCTGACAATTAATCTTTGAAGAAAGGAAATGAATCTATGTACACAAAATTCCTTAGTTCATACACTTTATTATTCTGTCAGTTCTCTCTCTACAAGCTTATACTCTGCTCTCATTTTTAGCTCCTTTCTTGCCCAATTTCTCTTTACATTTTATCTGTGGTCCCCTCCAGGTTCTATCTTGATTCCTTCATCTTAGTTTTGCCTCTTCTAGGTTCTCATCCACCTAGTTCCTTCCCATCTTAGTTCCTCTCCCATCTCCTTCTCTCTCATCTCCTTCTTTCTCATCTTGTTCTTCCTCATCTGACTCTTTCTCATCTTCCATCTCGTTCCTCTAGTACTCTCTTCTAGCCCTTCAATCTAGTTCTTCCCCATCTCAGTTTGTTCCTTTCAAGTTCTTACCCATCTAGTTCTTCCATTCTCTTTTCTCTTCTTGGTCCTCCATGTTCCACCTAAGTCTCCCAGGAATCCAGTTATAAACCTAAGAAATAGCAAGCCCCTGGTCAAGCAAGGTCACCAGGTTTGAATTCTACAGGGTCATAAAGGCAGGTAGGAATTTTCCTCAGGCAGTGACCACCAGGCTTTCCTTTACAATCCAAAATGGCAGTGGTAAAAGAGGAGGTCAACTGAGTGCTAATGACCGGTTAGTATATGAAAAAGGGGGTCTATGTGCTCAGTCTACATTCCTAGAAGTGGTTAGGTAAGAAGTTAGAGGTCTATAAAGTTAGTAAGGCTGTAAGAAGGGAGGGTCCAAGCTAAATTGTGTAAAGCTATTACTTAACGTCCACTTGACCTAGGCGGTGTCTCCTTGTGGAATTTACCTTAAGTCAGGAGACTTGCATGTGGGCTGTTACCACTGCTAGTCCTTGAAAGTGGCTAAGGGAGATATCTGATTCCAGAGAAAGCCTTTCCTGAGGCTGTTCTCCAAATACCTGGAATGTGTATGTACAGAGAGTGATCAGTCCACACTGTTAGCCCTTCTTAGGGAAAACTATGAAGGCACACATAATTTTCATAACAGAATACAGCTGATATATAATAAGCCAAATAACACCAAAAGCTCCTTGGAATTTGGCTTCCTCTGGAGGAATTCCTTGATCCCACCAGGTAGTGACTCTGCCATAACCAGCTGAGTTCTTACAATATATTCCTGTGGCCTGCAGCAGATCCTGTATGGTGTTTTATTGACTTTAAACTTTTTAAATGCTAATAAACAACAACAACAACAATAGTTGCTGAGAGACATTGGATTATGGAAGCTGCTAAACCAAACTATATACTTTAAGGATGTCTTAACTTCAGAATGGAAGTCAGAAAATATGTTGTATAGAGGGAGAGGTTTTGCTTTTGTTTCCACAGGAAACAAAAAGTTAAAGATTTCTTCAAAATTAATAAAGAGCAGATTTGATGGGAGAGACCTCCTGACAATCTTGGCTACAGACTTAAAAAAAGAAACAAATGAAAAACTACAAGACAGGAGACATATATGCCAATCCCTGGACATGGGAACAGTTCTGAGACTGGATGCGATATAGTAAATCTTGTTGGCTACAGTGTCCTCATGACTTATTACATGCCATTCTTATGGCATGGATAGAGGTTTGGTTATACAGTCCAAACAGACTTATAAAGTTGACAAATGCATTTTACCAGCTCAAGCATAAAACAGAAAATCATCTTTAGCTGACTTGTGCACACCACTCATTTAATACTTGTGTTAATGCAAATATATATATATATTTAATTACCTTTAAAATTTTGTGTGTTTTCAGAACAAAAGGACCAGACACTAGTGAAGTAGATAAGTAGCCCAGGTGATCCAGCCTCTCAAAATGCCTCTGTTGTAGTTTCCTCAAAATTCTGCATCCAAAACAACTTCAAAGCTGTTAGCTGAGATAATCCAGCCTCACAGACTACTTCGGCCAAGCCTTCAGATAAGCTCTATACTTTGCCACCACACAGAAACTAAACAAAAATAATATAGCTAGCTTTCCCAGGACTTAATCATTATTCTAGCTTTCTCAGGGTCCCCCAGACAATAGGAAGCAGTCTAGAGAACATGATGCCCACCTTCCCAAGAGGTGTGGTGGGTGGTTTCTAGTAGTTTGGTGGATGTTTGTCATTGTTTAGGGGGGTTGGTTGCAAGTTGTTATTGATCATGGTCAGAGAGGAAACTAAACAAAGGAGGTTAAATTTAGGGATCTTTTTCTAAAAAGATAAAAAAGGGGGATATAAAATGGTAGGATAAAAGGGTAGATTATTAAATCTACTTTTAAAGTAAAAAGCAACTATTAATCTCAAATATTTTACATTGATATGGATTTTTGTATAGTGACACAATTTTAAGATTACTTTGTTATAACATATTGTATGTATGTTTTTACTCTTATTTAAGGTATTGTACCTATGCAGCTCATTTTAAAATGTAATATAAAGTTCTAGTCTTTGAATACTATTTGGGATAAGTAAGAAATGCAAGTTAGTAGTTAGTCATCTATAATAAACTTGTAGTCATGTTAGGTATGCTTTCAAGGTCAGTCAGAGATATATTTTAGATAGATAGATGGTCTTCAAACACTTCAGAGACCTAGAGAAGATGGCATTTAAGATGTTTTAATAACATCAGGCTTTTCATGATAGTGAGACACATCTGCTCCTGGCAGCACCAATTTACTTCAAAAAAGGATGATGATTGTAGAACCTCCATATGGAGTTTGCTTTCATTTATAGTAAAGTTGCACTGGGCAGAGAAACTGCTCTTGCCTCAGCTGCTGACTGTGTGCTGTCCAAACTGGATAAGCAGGACACAAAAGAAGACAACTGCCCAAATCTGCCAAGGTGGGACAGTCCTTGAAAATCCCTACTTCACAGAAAAATCTGTCAGATGTTCTAGGCCTGTAGGCTGAAGATGGATGTCCCAACTGTTTCTGTCATTTTTATAGTTTTGGAAGTTGCTTGCTCTGCACTTACTGTTTACTCGGGTATTATTATATCCTTTTATATTTATATGTCCTTTTCAGGTCTTTGATGGGGCTGAAGACTAGATAGTTATACAATTTTCTTTGTTATCAAATGAAAAGAAGAAACTTACAAAAGAGAGGTAAAGTTTATAGGTTGAAACACATAAAGCTGAAGTTGTTTAGCTAAGAAAATGCTTTCAAGTCTAAAAGGATACTTTTAGGCTGGTAATACAAATTATGATAGAAAGTGGTTTAGGTACAAAACTTTAGATTCATCAAGATAGGATAGATAATAGAGTATTTTCTCCAAATATGCCAAATTCAAATGGACTGGACACTGTGAATGTAATTATTATCTGATAATTGTTCTTATTGTATATAGTTTTACTATGTTAGAGTTAAATCCTTTCATTTTTATTTAGACAAAAAGGGGGAAATGTCAGGAGATATTTGTACACTGTGTGAAGATGTATTGCTGTGATTGGTGTAATGAAAAGCTGAATGGCCAATAGCTAGGCAGGAGGCATAATGAGTCAGAGAGAGAACTCTGGGAAGAAGAAAGATGGAGTCACCAGCCAGACATGGAGAAGAAACGGGAGGGGGAGGTGCAAGATGGAAGAGAGGTAACGGCACATGGCAGAACATAGATTAATATAAATGGGTTAATTTAAGTTAAAAGAACTAGTTGGGACAAGCCTAAGCTAAAGGCCAAGATTTCATAATTAATAAGAAGTCTTCATGTGATTATTTGGGAGCTGACTGGTGGGCAAAGACTAGTTACACAGCAATGTGTCCCACATAGAGTGATCATGAGGATTGAGTTAATATACAGTGAATTATTAAAGTCACTCACTTTGGTGAAGGCCCCAAGGTCCTGGTAACAAAGTTTCATGGCTGGAACAGGTATCTAAATATCCCCTCCACACACACCAACTGTGTTTCTGGACCTTTGACCTTTTCTTCCGTGGGAAGGCATACCCATGAGTGTCAGCACAGGGAGGCTCTGAGGTCATCTTCTCTCCATTCAATATTTGCCAAGTGCTCACATTCAGCCAGGCCAAGCTAAATGCCATTTATAAGATGTCACAGTGGAAAAGATATGGCTCTTGCTGCAGGGCACAGGCCTCAGAAGTCCCCAACTGTAGCAACAGAGGCTAATCTGCCATTTCTGTGTAGCTGGTGCTCCCCAGTAAGGAGGCTGAAGATGTTGGGAGCAGGCAGAAGAGAGCCCCCTTAATTTAGTCTTAGGGGAGAAGATGACCCCTGAAACTGAGATCTTAAGATGGACTACAATGTCAGGTCAGGTTGTGGGGTGGAGAGAGACTTTGAGGAAGGAGCACCCACACTTGAGCAGGACCTGGGTCCCAGGGAATGATGGGTTAGACAAGGGTTAGAGCAGCAGGGGAGGCTGCTGAGGTGACATTGGAAGGGGTATGGAGATCAGTGGCCTGGGGTAAAATGATGAAATTTAAAGAAACATTTGTGCTCCTCCCTTTGGCTATCAGACTTTTGAAATGATAGACCCCAAGAAATCAGAACTTCCTCTCAAATATGCTATTAGGAGAAGGAAATGGTTAGGAAGGACTCTGGTAGAGGTAGAACATGTCTCAGGAAGATATTTCACCGAGTTTTGACAATTTATTAGACTATTGCAAGAGAGGCTGTAGCTGGGGCAATGATGGGTGAGTGATGAGTGTGACCACGCCTTGACAAAGACTGCTTAGCTGTGCAAACCTCGTTTTTGTTAAATGTGTTTTTATATTATGTGTATGAACGTTTGCCAGCGTGTATCCATATACACCACATGCGTGCCCTGGTGCCCACGGAAGCCAAAGGAAGGCATTAGATAGTCTTGAACTTGAGTTGCAGGCAGTTTTGAGCCAATGTGTGAGAGCTGGGAACCGAACCTGGGTCTTCTGTAAGACGAATGAGTGCTCTTAACTGCTGAGTCCCTCTCTGGCTCTGTTACACAAACCTCTTGCATATTTAAACCTACAACCCGTGTCAATACTTTGAAGATGGACCTCTGTATTTATTCCCCTTCTAAATCTTTCTCTGCTTTTCACTACGGATTGCCTAATTTGTCTTTTGATGATGAGCAGCTGAGCCTCGCTTGTTGGGGCTGCTGGGACCTAGGATCTGACCTGAAAAACTCGGGTAACA